>BQNB010002081.1:0-129335 GCA_026074375.1 Tanacetum coccineum
ATCTTACCAGAAGCTTCTTTTGTAATAATGTCGATAAAGGCTACATTTCTTATTCATTTTAAGGGTGCAACATGAGAAAAAGAAAGATACATTGTTACTTTCCAATATGGCACACGAATGATTACTCCTTGATCTTCGTCATCACGGTTTAGGACATTTTATTAGTTATCTACATAAATGTTACTTACATCAAAGTACTTTATAACGTAACCTCGCTACCGTACTAGAGTCACATATACATTCCAGTCTATTTTTAGCTCATAAATTCCACACCTACAATATGCAGAGCCATTCAATGATATATCTTGATAAGATAGTTACTAAAACAACAAACAGTCACATATTGGGAAGGTTTAGAAAACTACACACTAATAAACTGATCAAGTAAAGTACCACAAAGCTGCAAGATCTTCGTTTACGTTGTTTGGTTGTGCTTTATGTGATGCTTCTTCCTTAAAGTTGTATGTTATTGAACTCTCAGTTAAGCTAGAATCTGACATGCTTATAGTGAATACCTTTGAGCTAATCAAGCTCGTGACTGAAGCTAAGATTACATTAAGATGGCTCGTCCAGCAGCTTAATCTGAGTTCAACTCATCTGGAATCCTAGGAGTAGAGCAACATCCACGACCAAAATAAAACCCATACAGATAAACTATATTTAATATATGAAATAAACACTATCAAGTTTTTTAGTATAATGTCATAAGGAAAACTGAAGATACAAACTGACTTCACATTCTTTACAAGTTTTACCCCCTTAAAACATCTCGCAATGTTCAGCATGTTATGATCTAATTACTTAATTTATGAACCTAATTCTTATAACGATTTCTTCTTAATCAATGTTATGAAATCCATGGAAAAGAGATGTGATGAAACCAAAAACAATCAATTGAATTTCTTTAACGACCCCCCCACCATCTGTTGTTCCTATTGATTGCACCATTCTCTTGTTCGATTTGAGGCTGATTTGCATCACTCGCTGCTCTGTTCTTATTTTCAGCTCCGCCTAGTCCATCTGATAGAGGTTTTATTCAAAACAATAATGTTAAATGGCTAAGAACTAACAACATCAGTTCGTATTACTTGAAATGTGTACCTAGTGTGTAACCAAACACTCAATACAAAATAAAAGTAGAACAACATTGACTGAATAAGTCTGATTAGAGTGAACCACTCGTGTAGAAGCCGAAGCAGGAGCTATGGCTGCTCTAGGAGCCGCCTGAATAGTAGTAGACAAAGCTGATCCTACACCATCTCCATGTTGATACTTTTTCAAGGGTGTTTGGACTAACACCAAAGCTGATTTTCCTAGACCATCAATTATTGTTTAAAAAGCCTGTCATGTCCAAGCCTCTCTATGAAATGATGCACATGACAATAATAGAAAATTGCTTTCTGAGAATGAACATCTTTGTAATGAAATTAATCATGTGAAATGGGTTTTTAAAGATCAGTTTGACTCAATCAAACAGACACGTGTTCGTCATAAAGAACAAAGTGACTCTTTAATTAATAAACTGAACTTAAAATCTATGGAAAATAAGGATTTAAAAGCTCAAATTCAAGACAAGGTTTTTATGATAACATCATTGAAAAACGATTTATGAAAATTAAAAGGGAAAGAAATTGTTAAAAATGTTATACACACACCATCTGCCACCACTATTGCTCCAAGCATGTTCAAGCTTGATTTAGAACTGTTGCCTTCTATGTTATTGCAAAATAGGGAAGTTCACATAGCCTATCTTAGGAACACTCAAGAACAAGCTAATATTCTTTAGGAAATAGTCAAACAAGCTAAGGCAAAACAACATTTAGATAGCGAGTTAGACCTTGCCTGTAAGTATGCCATAAGAATTTAGGAGTTGCTTGTATATGTTCAAGTTACGCGCCCTAATGCGATAACACCTAGTGCTAAGAAGGCTACTGTCAAACCCATGAACAATGTTAAGAAAGTTAGGTTTGCTGAACCTCTCACATCCTCAAGCAACATTAAACAGGTAGAGTCTTCTAATACATCAGATTCTAACACACCTATGTTGTCTTCTACAGGAGTGAAGTATTCTACTAGTAATTGCGGATCAAAGCCTCCAAGCAATAAAAAGAATGATAGGACCTCGCAAACACCAAGTAGGAACAAGAAGAATAAAGTAGAAGCCCAACCTAGGAAAGTGAATAAAGTGAATCGTGTTGTTAAGCCTGTTTGTGATGTTGATGTTAAGCATTCACTGTCAAAAGCTAATTCTGAAATTTTCTATGCTACTTGTAATACATAGATGTTTGATGGTGTTCATGATAAATGTCTTCTTGATCTTGTGCAAAATGGGAATAATCGTACTAAATCTTCTAAGAAACATAGAAAACAAAATGTTTGAAAACCTACGGGTCATGTATTCACTGAAGTAGGATTTAAGTGGAAACCAACAGGCAGAATTTTCACTATAGTTGGTAACTCGTGCCCTTTAACTAAGTTTACCTCAACTAACGTAGTGCCTCCTAAGCAAACCACTTCCCACTCAGATGAAATACAAAAACCAAGGATAAAAGTCTATTGCAGGAAACCCAAAAATGTTAAAAACATAGGTTCGAGTAAAATAGCTAAAATGGTAGAATCTAAGAATGCTAACCACTCGAAACCCAATCAAACCTGGGGATCCAATGCAACATATATTCCATTGTCTTCTTCTCTTGTCATGACAGGTTGTCCATATTATACTCTGGTATATGAACTCTGAATGTTCGAAACACATGACAGGGAATCACTCTCAGCTCATGAACTTTGTTAGTAAATTTTTGGGTACTGTTAGATTCGGGAACGACTAGATTGCAAGGATTATGAGGTATGGTGACTATTAGCTGGGAAATGTTGTTATCTCAAGGGTATACTACAATGAGGGGCTTGGACATAATTTGTTTTCTGTTGGACAATTTTGTAATGCTGATCTTGAAGTTGCATTTTGGAAAAACACTTTCTTTATTCGCAATTTAGAAGGTGTTGATCTACTTTCAGGATCCCGAGACATAAATTTATACACAATTTCTCTTGATGACATGCTTAAATCATCTTCGATTTGTCTTCTATCCAAAGCGTCTAAGACTAAGAGCTGGGTATGGCACCGTCGATTATCTCATCTCAACTTCGGTACTTTAAACAAACTAGCTAAAGACGGTCTTGCACGAGGAATTCCGAGACTTAAATTTCAGAAAAATCATTTGTGTTTAGCATGTTCATTAGGAAAAAGCAAAAAATACTCTCATCAACCCAAAGCTGAAGACACTAACCAAGAGAAACTATATCTTTTGCATATGGATTTGTGTGGCCCGATACGTGTGGCTAGTATTAACAGGAAAAGGTATATCTTAGTGATAGTCGACGATTACTCAAGATTTACCTGGGTCAGATTTTTGAAGACAAAAGATGAAGCTCCTGTAGCCATCAACAAATGTATTAAAAACATTCAAGTTCGTTTGAAAGCCATAGTCTGGAATGTTCGAACAGATAATGGAACCAAATTTGTCAATCAGACACTTCGTAAATGGTATGAAAATATTGGCATCACGTATCAAACTTCTATAGCTCGCACTCCACAGCAGAACAATGTAAGTTCAAGATGTCGATGATGGGGGCAAATGTCATTCTTTTTAGGATTACAAATATCTCAATGTCCCAGAGGCATCTTTATAAACCAATCTAAATATGCTTCTGAAATGGTTAAAAAATATGGTTTGCATTCTACTGATTCTGTTGACACACCCATGATTGAAAACAAGAAACTGGATGAAGATCTACAAGGGAAACCAGTTGATGCTATACTATATCGTGGCATGATTGGATCCTTAATGTATCTTACATCCAGTAGACCTGACCTTAACCATGCTGTCTGCTTATGTGCCCGGTATCAGGCTAAGCCTACCGAAAAGCACTTACAAGCGGTGAAACGGATATTTCGATACCTTAACGAAACCATTCACATGGGTCTATGGTACTCGAAGGATACCAATATGTCACTCACAACTTATGCAGATGCCGATCACGCATGGTGTCAGGACACTAGACGTAGTACACCGGGAAGCGCTCAGTTCTTAGGAGACAAACTTGTTAGCTGGTCTTCAAAGAAACAAAAGAGCACTTCCATATCGAGTACAGAGGCTGAATATATTGCCTTGTCTGGATGTTGCTCACAAATCCTATGGATGCTTTCACAACTAACAGACTGTGGTTTTAAATTCAATAAGATTCATCTGTACCGCGACAACAAGAGTGCGATTGCTTCATGCTGTAACAATGTTCAACATTCAAGAGCTAAGCACATCAATATTCGCTACCATTTCATAAAGGAGCAAGTGGAGAATGGAATCGTGGAGCTATACTTTGTCCGGACTGAATACCAACTGGCTGACATCTTTACTAAATCGTTGCCTCGAGAGAGATTTAACTTCTTGATCGATAAGCTTGGTATGAAAAGCATGTCTCTAGAAATGTTGAAATGTCTGGTAGAGGAAACGGACAAGTGATGGTGGTAACTCATATCATGTATATATGTACATATGAAAACATAAAAATCCAAAAAGATTTCCCTTTTTTAAAATTTTACAAAAACAAAAGAAAAAATTAAAAAATAAAAAAAATATAAAAATATGTATCTCTGGCATGTCTTCTGAAAATCGATAACATTTACGGCCTTAGAAATGTCATTTAATAATGATACGAGGCTGTAAATGAAGTTCGAGCAGAAGTTTCAAAAGCTTTCAAAACATGCCAAACTGGCTTGCTATTATTTCCAATAGTAACCCGGTCATCATCTTCAAGGCAAGTATGTCGTCAAAAAGACAACTTAACCGTTAAAAAAAAATAATAAAAAAAAAAAACATAACGGGTAATTATTTTTCTCGGGAATGAATTACTTTATATTCATTCAAAGGCTTGTGATTACTTTGCATCACAACCCGTGGTTCTTATATTCCATAAGTGTACGTGTCAGTGCGTTTATGTGTCAAAATAAGAGAAATCTTATTTTTCTTGGGTGTTGATTTTTAAAATATAAAATAATAATCATCTTTCAGATTCATCAGATCATCATTTTTCTAAGCTAATTTTGAACAATCAAATAACGACTACAACTCTTTCAATAGAAAACAGGTCATTATTTGAGAGGGAGAAACTGTCAAAATCATCTTCTTTAGAATTAATAAGGTGTCAATCGGAAAAGGTTTTAATGGTGTCGGGTGAATATTTAAAGGGGTGTTGATAAATGTCAACTTAATAGGGCTTTATTTGATATATGTTTAATCTTAAGGGGTATTAATGCAAAGTGTGATATTTATTCTTATTTACTAAACCTAAGGGACTAGTTTTGCCACTTAGGAAACTTTAGTTTGCTTTTGGATAAGTTTTAAAGAAAAGTTGAAGTACCATTAAACCTCAGGGGGCAATTATGCCAAAACTCCATAGTTTTAAACATATACTCCCTCCCTCATCACTTTGCCTCTCGTCACACACAGATAAACCCTATATCCTCCATAGTTGATTTTTAAGACCCTCAAGATTTCATTCAAATTACGTTCTAAGCTAGAGGTACACATGTTATGATGCTCAATCTACCATAATTTGACCCAATCATGAATTTTATGATAGAAAAACCCTAAAAGTCGATTTAAATTGCTTCACCTTCAAAACGTGTATGGAATCTTAAATTGGGTGAGGGGTTTTAGTCCTATTGGGGTCTATTTGTTGCACCTTTAACAGTTTTTAATGGGGTTAACTCCTTCGCGGGTATTGATTGATTCTTGAATGTCGAACTAAGTAAAAGTGGGTAAAAACTTGAAAAAGTTTGTGGGTTTCGGTTTAGAATTTTTATAATGAATGTTTGTGTGTATTTAAGTGTCATTTAACATGTTAGTATGAAAAATCTTGAATATTTTTGGGTTTCGTGTTCATATGGGTCGAATATGACTTAAATCAAGATGTTTGTGGTAAATCCGTATGTTAAAAATGCTAGAATGATTCCTTGATGTAAGTGATCATGAAATGCTAGATATTGTGGCTTAAAAAAGGTTAAAATGTTTGGGAATTTTTTTTACATAGGCGAACTATACATAAACCTATTTACACAGGCGAACAATACGTTCATTTTACACAGGCGAACTATACCCACACTTATAACAGGCGAACTATACGTTCAACTTTAAAACAGGCGAACTATACTTGATTTTCCTTGTAGAACTAATCTTGTTATCTTGGTAATCCAATCTAATAACCTAGTCTAAGTTTAATTAATCCCTATCATGTCACTTAGTGATTAATGTATGTCTAATTTTCCTTAGAAATCCTTTGTGATTGCCTTAAATTCAATAATTTGCCTATAGTTAAAGTTATATATGTGTATGTGTGCTTGTCATGTGTATATGTGTACTAGTTCTCTATATTGTTTGGATATGTATTAGTTCTTTGCATTGTGTACATGTGTATCAATTTGTTGCCTTGTATTTGTTTGCCTATCCCCTGTTGTAAATCCTTTCTTGCATCAATAATCGTGTATCATGGTATAAATTGTCTATCTATATTTGTTTGTACATGAACTGTATGTGACAAATCTTAGCAGAATCATGTCTTCCATCACTACTCAACAAACCAAGCTTGATCTTGAGCTTGTTCCTAAAGAAAATAGAATTGATATCAGAAAATGCAATGGAAGAATCCCACGCAGGTTGACACCAAGAGAACCCACATTTCAAGTCGTTCTGGATGCTATCGCTCTCACTCCATGCTATCATGTATTTCTCATCACTACAGATGTCCTTGAAGTGTACATGCACCAGTTTTGGAATTCTATGTACAAGCATGATAACTTCTACAGATTCAAGATTGATAAGAAGAAACGATTCAAGCTTACTTTAGAAGTCTTCAGAGATATCTTTCAGATTTGCCTAAGAGTACAGGGTTAGAGAATTTGATCCCCTTCCTTCTGAAGAAGACACTGTGTGTTTCTTAAGAGAACTCGGTCATACTGGGGAGATCAATTCAATCAATGATGTTGTTGTCGATCAGATGCATCAATCCTGGAGAACTTTTGTTGCTCTTATCAACCGGAGTTTATCTGGAAAGACTAGTAGTCTTGACAAGCTTCGTCTCTCTAGAGATCAAATCCTTTTGGGTATGTTCCATCAAAAAAATGTAGACTATGTGGAATTACTATGGGAAGACTTCATCTACCAGATTGAAAACAGAGTCTACAAAAGGCAAGAAAAGATATACTACCCTCGTTTTACCAAAGTTATCATTCACCACTTTCTTATTCAAGAAAAGCCACTCTCCTGGAGAAACAAAATTGGGATGCACACCTCCAAAGATGACTACTTAATTAACTCCTTAAGATTTGTCTCTGTAAAAGAATTATCTTAGATTTATGGAGCTGTTCTACCTGAATGTTTGACCAGTCTTGAGATGAAGGAATCCACGGCTTACAAGACTTATCTTGGTCATGCTACAGGTGCTGTACCTCCCAAGATTGCTAGAAAATTCAAGAAAGCATCTCCATCTAAGAAATATAGTATTCCTGTCCAAGCAGATGAAGAACTTGTCCAGAAAGGCAAACGAGTTAAGAGATCTGCCAAGAAATCTTCAACTACTCCAGCTGCAGGTATTGTGTCATCAGAGAGGCTCCTGTAGAAACAAAGTCTAAAAGTAAGGAAAAGGAAAAGGTGGATGTTACTCATGGGAAAGGAATTAAATTGCTATCTGGAAGTAGCGTTGAAGAGAAGTCAGATGAAAGAAGTAAGAAAAAAGAGCTTAAGGGACTTTCACAAGACACATCTTAGTAGTTCTGGTACGGTTGTCGAAAAACCACCAAGTGTTAATAAGATCACACCTACTGTCATAAGTGAAGGAATTAGTGATAAGCCAGGGGTTCCCGATGTGACAAAAGATGACTCTAATGAGAGTAAATCTGAGTCTTGGGGAAATGATGAAGATGACAACAACAATGATCAAGATTCAAGTAATAAAGATAGTGAGCATAAGAATGAAAGTAAAGAGCAAGTATCTGATTTGGAGCAAGAAGAAGAATCTAAAGATGACGATCAAGAAGAGGATTAGTTTGTTCATACTCCCTCTCCCACTGATGATAAAGATGATGATAATCTAGAATCAGAAAGTGTTGATGTGAATAAAAGCAATGAAGAAAGTAATGATGTGAATAAAAACGATGAAGAAAGTGATGATGTGATTAAAGGCGATAAAGAAATTGTTCAAGGTGAGGGTGCTGATTCTGAAATGATTGACGCTCAACAAGGGAATGAAAATTTAGAGACTACTCAAGAGCAAGTTGTTGAAGATGCTCATATGTTAATTTATACTGTTACGAAGAAGACTGAAGTTCCTGTTACTATTTCTTCTCGTTCATCTGACTTGGCATTCAAATTCCTAAATTTTTTAGATATTCCTCATACTGATGCAGAAATTGTTTCTCCACTAGATGTTCTTGTCCACCATGAAGTCCCAAGAACTCAGGAACCCACTTTTCTTACAATACTAATTTCTGTTATCACTGAATCATCACATGTATACACAAACATTCCTCAATCATCACAAACCTTCACACCTCTACCAATAATAACAACACCCAATCCACCACTGACAATTGAAACTATAAATCCTCTATCTACACTTCTTGACTTCTCATCAGTCTTTCAATTCAATGATAGAATAACAACATTGGAAAAAGAAGTTAATGAACTTAAAAAGGACCCTCTACATACTCAAGTGACAACTTTAGTTGATGAACATCTAGACATACGGTTGGGAGAAACCTAGAGAAGAATTCATGAACTTCCTTTTAGAGTTACTTACGGCTAGAATCAAAGAGCAAGTAAAAGATCAGATGCCTCAGATTTTGCCTAAGGAAGTGTCTAACTTCGCTCCACCTGTGATTGAAGCATTGATTAAATTATCACGTGATGAAGTTACTCTAGAAAAGGTGTCTTCTTAACCACATTTTACTTATGAGGCGACTTCTACACTTACTGAATTTCAGTTAAAGAAGATTCTTATCGACAAAATGGAGAAAAGTGAATCATATCTGGCAGCTCCTGAACACCGAGATTGCTATGATAGTTTGAAAAAATCTTATGATCTCAACAAATATTTCTTCTTATCTTATGATGTGTATTCTTTAAAGCGAAGCCGCAAAGACAAAGACAAAGATGAAGACCCTACTGCTGGATCAGATTGAGGGTCAAAGAAGAGAAAGACAAGCAAAGATACAGAACCAACCACATGTCTGAAAAATAATGATTCAACGTTTATCTCTTCTAAAGGCACCAAGTCTCAACTGAAATCTTCTGGAAAGTATGTTCAATCAGAGGAACCAATGTTCGAGGTTGCAGATTTAGATATACCACAATATCAAGAAGGGAATCTGGGTGATAATAAAGATGAACAAAGGAATGAGACTACCTTTAGACTTGACTGGTTCAAGAAACCTACACCACCTCAAGAACCTACTAATCCTGACTGGCATGTAGGCAAGACTACACAGAAAGGACCAACTCAAAAGTGGTTGATGACTCTCGCGGCTTCCACTCCTACTGATAAATCATTGAAGGACTTTGATGAATTGATAAGCACTCTAATAGACTTCTCTTCATACATCTTGAATGGCCTGGAAATTGAGAATTTAACTCAAGAAATCCTACTCGGACCAGCATTTAGACTACTCAAAGGCACTCGCTCTAATTTTTCTGAATTAGAATATGACTTTGAAGAATGCTACAAGGCTCTTTTAGAAAAGCTTGATTGGGAAAATCCTAAAGGCGGTAACTACCAATTTTATCTTTCCAAACCCCTTCCTTTGATCACGCGTGGAAAACGTCAGAGTACCATTTGAATACTTCATCAACAATGATCTCAAGTATCTATAAAGAGGAGGTTTTGTCTAAGGACTACACAAACGTCACCACCAAGACAAAAGGCCAGGCTCAGTTTGATCTACCAGGCATTGAAGACAATGTTCTAAAACATATGGAGTCCTGTTAAAGTTGCTTATGAAAAATATACGTTATGGGGTATATCACATTAGAGAGAGCAACATAAGTCATTCTATGCATATGCAAGAGACAGGCAATCAAGAGGAGATGTATACTCTACAAAACATATTCTGGCTGTTACTCATGTCAAGGTAATGAGGAAACATGGATACAGGTACTTGGAAGAGATTGTAGTGAGAAGAGCTGATAACGCATTATACAGATTCAAGGAAGGTGACTTTCTATGACTTCGGATTAATGATATCGAGGATATGTTACTTCTTGTGGTTCAGAATCGACTCACAAATTCTATTGGGGATGTGTTGCTGACTTCTTAATAACACTTAAATGTTCACAAGAAGTCTGGTTATTCATAAACGGTTAAAGATCTTCAACTTGGAGATGAAAGTTATCAAAAACTATCAAGTTACCAAGCACTGATACTACAAGACCTGATCTCATAAAAATGTGGCACCGTACACTCATAAAGACCCTCAAAGGTGTGTGTGTGTATTGGCGATGAATTCAGAGGAAGGTTGATGCACTCTGAAAACTGTACAAGTTCAAGTGTGGCACGTTAACATGGCTTCTTTCTTTGCTCCGAAGTCATTACCAAGAATATCGACATAGTTACTTGCGAAGATGATGGAGCACATTGAAAAGAAAAGATCTCATTTCATGGATTTATGGACATCAACTAAGTTTTGCTTAAGGAAAGGAGGATGATGAGGAGTTTAGAGAAATTTATTGGCGGTAGACTTTACGGAACTGACCTCAGACTACTGCTAAGAATAATATGACTTCGTCATATTGTGTTCACATCTCAAAGGACATTTGCGTAATCATATGCTGTTGAATTTTGATTATAGTAGTGTAGACTTATGGTGAAAATAAGGTGTGCTCGAGTATAAAATTTTCAAGAATTTCTTAGTAAATTCAAAAATTTTCAAATTTTTATACCCATCACAGTCTTATATACCTTAAAACTTGAGGGGAAGCATTAAAATGTTCCTTATAGTGATTATGGAACATTTTGTCCCCGAACGTTTAATCAATTGATATCCAATATATCAAGGGATTAATATTTTAGATAAGGGGAGAAAATGTGATTAAACTGAATCTAAATTGTATTGACATGTGATCATATAAAATAGACTCAATGCACTCCAACACTAAGCATGTACTACGATTACGGTGCACATGTTAAGGGAGAGATTTTAGTGATGACGAAAAACTCTCAAAGTGTAAATCTTTTGATATTTATATCAAACACTTTGATTGAACTTTTCAATGATTTTGGTTTCGGTTGTGATGGAATACCCAAAAGACCGACCATGTACTTAAATTTATGGAGTGATAAAGAGGTTAGGCATAGATATTCAAATCCTATGATCCAGCCAGAACCGAAGGGATCTACCCAGGGATATCCACTAATTAGTGTAGAAGTCCTTAGTTATGATTCAAAAAGAGAAAAAGTGAGAATCAGGAATAATGCCGACTGAGATGGAGCTAACACTAGAACAAACCTAACAAGGTGTTAGTTAAGAAGTCTCGATAAGCGTTGAAGGGGTTGAAGAGTGAAAAAGAAATGTAAGGATAATAGTGAAAAGAAAGAAGCCCTCCATACACTTAGGCAGAAACCGAGTCAACACATAATCTGTCAGAAACACTAAGTTGTTGTCTGACATTAAAGATAGTCATGGACCCAGTGACGCTATGCACAATGCTCCCTAGCCACTCAAGCTCTCTCAACAGACTCTTGTTTCATTTCTCATAGAGATTACACACATTTCTATCAACTTTCTCACTCTGAGTTAGTTGATATTGAAAAGGTGGCAGTCTGCTCTAGCCTCTGATCACTAAAAACAAAGTGCACTATTAAGTCTAGAGCCAAAAGAGATCATCCATAAATCTCATTAGGACACTTGTCAAATCATGCTTGCTAGGTCACACAATGTGAATAACAGTATAACATATAAGAGTCCTAGCATTATATCCGAGTGATTTTGCCAGAACTCTGAGTGATTTCTTCACTTTTTTTTTTTTTTATAATATTATAATATAATTTTTTTTTTATACCCCCCCCCCCCCCCCCCCCCCCCCCCCCCCAACCCCCCCCCCCAATGAAGATGGACAATCCTGCTTGAGTCAACATCAATACAAAGCTCATATAGGTGACTTGTCGGTGTGTGAATTAATCGTGACAACTGGAAGAAAACAATGTTTTTTTTTTTTTTTTTGTGTTTTTTTTTGCGATTCTATAAGAGTGAAACCTTGTTCAGGTTAGAATTGACAATTGCGGGGGGTTGATGAAATTTTTGAAATGATTAACACACTCTCAGATGTGTCACAAAAAATACTTTAGCAAGTGACAAGTCGATTGATTTTCAATATCAATTTTTTAATCTCAATTGCGTGAGATAGTAACTCGCTGGTTCACTCATTTCATGCTGTAGCTTTGTGACGTTCTTAGTGTGAAACATGCTGAGTATGATGTATCTAATAACAAGAGTGTGTTAGAAAGATTCCCCAAAAAAAATAATTATATAGCTGGAAATCATTCAAAAGATTATCTTAAATTGAATCTATCTGATCAAAGGTCGATCCTCAAGGATTTATAAAGGATTATGTCTACCAAACATGAGCAAAGAACAAAGCCATATTGTCCCCTGTCTTTGATTGTCTAACTGTTTTATTTCAGGATATTTTAATGATGGTGATGGAGGTATCTAACTTCCTGCTGACTCAATGATTCATAGCCACATGCTCATACTCGACCGACAAATATAAATACATCATGAAAGCTCAAGTACATGTTTCAAGACTTCTGCTACTTTGATACCATACATTCCTTCTTAAAGTAACAAGTGATTAAAGCTTAAAGAATTCAAGAAGATTTACATTATTTTAAAGCTTTCAAGATTATCAATCAGAAAGGTATGAGCATGTCGGTCCAAAAAATCACAAAGTTCACAAGATGTAAAGTCTAACACGATGGCAAACGATGATTAGCTTAGTTGATGATATCTGGGTGTTGAAGAATCACATTTCTCACATTCTAGTCAAGATAAAGAACAAGTCACTTCTAAAGTACAATGTTCGCTATATCAAATACAAGTTAATGATGAAGTTTAAGATCTATGTGCTCAAGACCAAGTGATGCTGCATAGTATGCTAAGTTTTAATTTTTGTAAATTAGAGTGACCATCCTTAGGGGGAGATTGTTAAAAATGACTAAAAAAGTGACGGTCACTACCAATATAGTTGTGTGTTATCTCATAGTATGTTGTATGGTTAAGTTAGAAAGCTATCCGGGCCAAGCCCATACATAAGCCACTAGGGTCTATGGACCGGCCATTGTAGTCATTATAAACCTCTCCATACATGGAGAGGGTGTTGGTTGTTTCACTTCTCACATTACCACTAATCTAATAGTTTCCTTTATAATCTCCTCTAAAAGTGATTCATCCAACCATCATTTGTTATCCTCTCTAAACCTAAATTGAATACCTTCTATTATGTGTTTAAGATATTCTACACTTGTTGTAGAAACCAAAGAATCCTAAAATATGATATCTGTTGATTCACAAGAATCTATACATATGCCCTCTTATGGAAAGCAAAAGAAAATAAGTTGCATACATCTCAGTGTTTAACATTTTTTGGTTCAGATTCAAAGATTTGCAACAAACACCTTTTTTTCTGGATGCTGCCGGCCAAGATACAGGTATTTTTCACCGTCATGGACCCACCAATTTATTTGATTGGATAACAGTCAACGCACATAAGCTATGGTGTCTTCTCACAATGAATTTTTTATTCCGTAAATACCTAAAATATTATCGCCAGCAAATTCTTGTAATAAAAATCCACCAACACTATTTTTTTGCATGAGAGTGTACCTTGTAACAATGGAATCTGATAAAGGGTTTTGTCACTATATGTAGGGGCAGCTTTTTATTTGTTTATAAGGCGCGTGTAATAAGGTACAAAACCATTCACTGGTTAGTTATGACCGTTTACTAGAGCATGCAATCTCAATTGGTCTATTACAATTGATGTTACCATCACTCACATTCAAATCTATAATATATCATATGAAATTATATCAGGTATCCATTCCAGATCTGAACCGTAACTCACCCTCCAACTATGCTCTAACCCGTTACAACAATTATATTGTGCGAGTATTTTATTATTTCCACCTTAGTGTTTGTGGATTTCCATGAACACCAGGTGTATTTCATAAGTGATATCTAAGACTATCATATGTTGTGGTTGCAACTGTAAAAGTTTACCATGCCAAGACACAAAGAATCTTAGTACTTAACTATTTTTTGCTTGGATTTGCGAATGCAGTTTCGTTAGAAGGTGCGTCGATTTGAATGACCTTGCAAACACATTTTGTCGTGCTTGCACTGCCAAGATACAAGTAGCTTACACCCTTTTTGATTCCACCAATTTATTATGGTGGGAAAACAATCAACACGCATAAGTAGTATTCTTTTCATCGCTTATGATTTTGAAATAGTGAGCGATAACGCAGCTATGACAGTATTTAAAAACACCTTTCTTTTTTTTTCACTACTAAATCGCTTCTACGCGTTGTAAACATCACACAATTCTGTTACGTATGGCCGTTCTTTATTAGTGCTACCATCAATTGTCAGACAATGAACAACATAAGCTTTAGTAATTGCATTATTATATTTTGTGAGTACCACATAATCTTTCTACCTCATTGTTTAGCTTTTTTGCTCGGATTCGCGAGTACGGTTTTGACTAAGAGGGTGTTCGACCTGCCATGGCTGTAAGCACATTTTTTGTTGATGCTGCCCTGCCAAGATACAGGTCGATTTCACCCTCGTTCTTCAGTATTTTATTATGGTGGAAATATAGTCAAGCATATAGATAGAATAGTGTGGTCTCTACTCTCACTACTGCTCTCCGCACTGTCCGCACGCCATACCCCCCCCCCCTCATAACATATCAATAAATTTTTATAAAAATTTTTTTTTTAACTAATATTTAAGAATGGAAACAAACAAGTAATATTCTACTGGCTCAAACTGACACATAACCAAACAAGGGGAATGTCATCCAAACATTTTACGATTCATTAGGGCGCTCATGTGGTCATCACAAATGTCTCTGTAAATATTGTCTGATTATTAGCTGAAATGCCTCTATGGCGTTTAGTTATTCTTGAGCAGCTTATCAGCGCGACACCATCTTACTTGATGTTTTAGACGCTGATAAGCTGCTTAAGAATCAGTACACATTATAAAGCAGTTCACTGGTACGCTAAAATTTTCAAGTCAGTAATGGCATAGGCATTCATAAAGAAATATAGGAAAACCATGTTAAAACGCATTCTATCACTCATGATGTTCATATAGGTAGTTGCATCAGTAGTTTAAATGAATGCAACACGAAAATATATAAAAAATCGAATACATCTAAGGCTCATATTCATGTTATCTTTATTGCCTTACTTTGTATATTGTATAGGGGCGGTAAACTATCGATGCTTGGAAGGAAGGATCGATTGGCTCAGATAAGAGCTTGAGGTTATGAGAAAGCGTAAGTCTATCATGGTTGCATACCTAATAGGTTATCTAGCCAAGTTATAGAGCTTCACGCCTTCTACTGAAACTGCTCATATTCATCATTGCTTCATCAAGGTAACATGCAATTAGTGGGACATCAGATGTAAACAATGGTTACCAAGCATAACGCAACATCTGACTGTACAATAAGGGTTTTATTACTCTTATGTCTATCAAAGTAGAATCTAATTTCTATATTTAAGCATGCATGATAGTTCCAAAACCCTTATCATACTCCAAAGATCATTTATGCGTTCAAGTAATCAGTCAACCCCCAAAAAGATCTAATTTAAGTCTCTAAATCATTGTTGTTGACTGATAATTTAAACATAGAGTGGACATTAGAGAAGGTTAGGCTAAGTTAGTGCATAAAATTGTACCCTTTGTATTATGATTTGTATGCAGAATTATCTATGTAGAAAAACTATAGTAGCTTACGATATAACGTTCATCGAGTATCCTCAAATTGATTAAAACCCATAAACAATTATCACCTATCTTTGTATACCATAACATCTCCAATCTTATATTGATTCAAAACACCCTAATATTATTCGGAATTATAAAATAATTATGCTACAGATGCGTTGAGGGACTTGGTGACAGGTTGAGCTATTTATGATCATTCTGCTTTACTTTCACAGATACTCTTTGGTGATCTTGCTAATGCTTTTAGTGGCTCTTCCTCTCAAATGGTTTCAGCCTTTTTTTACGGCTGTTCTTTTTCATTGCTGGGTTTTTTACTGCTTTTGATATAGGGTGATTTCTTTTTATCTTAATCTTAACTGCGTTTTTTTGTTGTGTGGTAAATGTTATTGCGTAATTTTGTTATGATTTGGGTAGTGTTAAAAGTTAGACATGTATTGTGTCAGGTTATAAGCCCGTGCTTCGCGGTGGGGTGTTTGCGTATGTAAGTGTTTTCCATGTCAAAGATGTAAGTTATATTTTTTAGGAAATCCGGTAAATAAACAATAGTTCTTTGTTCTTAATATTTTCTATTTTTTTACATACACTATACATAATAACATTATATGATATCATTCACTCATACTTAATACCAATAACATGATAATATGATTACTGATTTAGGCAATGTTGATACAATATACATGATGATTTACTGAATTCAGGCATGTCTTAAGTTAGTAGCGAACGTCTTGTTGTTAGCAACCAAATAATCTAAATTTGATATCTGATTGATTCCACATGAATCTATTTTTTTTTTTTTAATATGACCTCTTATGGAAATTAAAAGAAAATAAGTTGCATACATCTCAATGTTTAACATTTTTTGGTTCAGATTTAAGAGTGCGGTTTCGACTAAGAGGGTGTTTGACCTGCCATGACTGTAAACACCTTTTTTTTATTGATGCTGACCTTGCATGATAAGGGCTCGCTTTCACGTATTGATCTAACGCAATTTATATGGTTGGAAAACAGTAACGCCACATAAGCAATAGTGTTTCTTAGCCGTATGATTGTGAGACACTAAACAACAAACAAGTAATATTCTACTTGGCTTAAATGCTACAGAAACCAAACAAATGGAATGTCATTCAAAAATTTCTAGTTTATTTAGGGGCTTTAGGTGAGTCTTCACAGCCTGTTTCTAACTACTATCATGATTATCAGCCGAACTGCTTATGCGCATTCGTATTCTTGAGCATCTTATCCATGCATACAATATCTCGCCTGATGTTTTAGACACTAATAAGTTGCTCAAGAATCGGTACACATTGTAAAACAATTCACTGCTACACTAAAATTTTCAGATCAGTAATGGCATAGGCGTTTACAAAGAAAGATGGGAAAACCGTGTTAAACGCATTCTACCACTCATGATGTTCATATAGGTAGTTGCATCAATAGTTTAAATGAATGCAATGTGAAAATATATAAAAATCAAATACATCTAAGGCTCATATTCATGTTATCATTATTGCCTTACTTTGTATATTGTAAAGGGGCGGTAAACTATCGATGCCTGGAAGGAAGGTTCGATTGGCTCAGATAAGAGCCTAAGTGATGAGATATCTGGTAAGTTCTGTCATGGCTGATAACTAACTAGGTTGGTCTAGCAAAAGCTTATGGACTTTTCACGCCTTCTAATAAAAACTGTTCATATTCATCATCGCCTCATTAAGGTAACATGTAATTAGTGGGACATCAGATGTTAAATAAATTGGTTACCAGGCACAATGTCAACTATCCGACTATACGATAAGGGTTTTGTTACTCTCACGTCTTTTGAATTAGAATCCAATTTCTATATTTAAGCATGCATGATAGTGTGATAACTGGTAACTCTTCCTGGGTTAAGTATTACAGAATATTATGATTATATATCGGAGTCTTTTGATTTTGTCGGTTTTCTTGGAGAAAGCTAAAAAGTTGACTTCGGTTGACCTATTTTGCGTAAAAACGGTTACGGTTTAACCTGGTTTTGGGAGAGTCATAGGTATAATAAGAGAATCAATTTTGATTCATCTTTTCATTTTGGAATGATTATGTGGTCTTTCGGTGCTTTACGAGAAGTTATCCCACGTTTAGCAGAAATCGTCACGCAGTGCGTACCGACACGACAGTAAATTTAAACTATGTTATGAGCTTTTGTGGATTGAAATTAAACTTTAAATTTTTTTTAATGAAATATTTTATAAGTTGGTGAAACATTAGATAAAACGTGCATCGTTGAGATGTGAATCGAAAGTTATGAGAAAACAGGCGTTTTCATGAAATTCGGTAAAAAACTATAACGGTCGTTAAAGTGAAAAATTTAGGCAAGTCAAAAGTGTCAATTGAATTTGGAATTGTGGAAACACATTTAAGATTGAATGGGAATGTTCGTTTAGTCTTAAAACGAAAATTGGTGTTTTTGGTCCTCGACGCGATGGTATCGTTCTAATATGACATTTTTTGGGAGATTTAAAATTAGTAAAGGGTATCGAATAATTATCTATTTTATTGGAAAAATTTTTTAAATGCAATAAAAAAATACTTACTAAAAATGAGTAACATTTTATATTTAGCGAGAAATTGAGTTAGTTAGAGGACCGACACAAAGAAAGCAAGAACCCCGGCCTGTTAGGATATGATGGTGTGTTTTCTAAGTTTTAAATTTATAATACTAGAAATACTGATTTTACTACAAAACACTACACTCGGAATTATAACGTTCATATAATAGTTAGCTTAGGTAAGTCAGGTCATTCCACGGGATTGAAGTTTTCATAGTTTGTAATTAAGGTTGCTAAGGTTAATAAGATGTCACAGATCAAAATTAACCAACTATTGCATTATATTGATATTATAACGATATCAATTAAAATATGATTCATCAACATGATTAGGATTGTATGTTTAGGCAATGATCACTTAGATAATGGATGGTTGGAATAATGTTTTTAAAATAGAGTTATCACAGTTATAAACTCCTTTCGGACTTTAAATATAACTAGTGATGATATCGATTAATAAACAACAAATTCCTTTTCGGCTTTTATAAGTTATTATAATCAATATATTAGATGGATTTATAGAACACATATATAAAAGAACCCTTTCAGCCTATATTCTTATATAAAATATGTTTTACATAATCAATAAACACTTATCCCAACGCTCCATATCTCAAAGATCCACTTAATGCCTAAAACAAACATATGAATCACTACTCTATAATCAAAGTAAAAAACACATAACATTCATATGAATGTTCAGATTTACTTCTATTAAAAGAGTTGTAGTAATACACCAACGTTTACAGATCAACGATTCTACAATTAGTTCTCCCGACCGAAAGCTATAATAAATCCTAAGCTATTGATTCCAATCGACCCGAACCCTTAAGGTGCTGTCACCACCCTTGAAATTCGTGATTAGATGGTGTGGGGTG
This sequence comes from Tanacetum coccineum, assembly GCA_026074375.1. NCBI lineage: Eukaryota > Viridiplantae > Streptophyta > Magnoliopsida > Asterales > Asteraceae > Tanacetum > Tanacetum coccineum. Next base: position 19,533 of record BQNB010002081.1, read on the forward strand.
ATGAGAGAATTGTTGTGGAGGTGTGTGTGAGGATTGTGTGAGAGTTGTGTGTAAAATGAGAGAAATCCTTCTCTATTTATAGGCTGATTTCGGGTAGAAGTGTGGCGCACTTGGATGAAAAAGTGTTGCGCACTTTGGGGAGTTAATGCCACGCTTGCATTTATTGGGACTTTAAACCGTTTCCTTAGGAGTGTGTGCTCAGGCACATGGAAAAGTGCTGATCGTACTTTGGCATTTTCTTCTTGAGATTTGTATGTGATGATATATGATGAGATGATTTCGTCCAAGGCATCATAGGGAGGTATTTATAGGCTAGAGATAACTTGGGGACCAAGTTGGAGATGTATGTGGATGGATTTTGGACCAGATTCGTGAATTAAATGAATCTTCATAAAGTATGTTGTACTCATTTGTAAAACCAGCTATTTTGGTAATATCTTAGCAGTTGGCCTTATTCTTGGTTGTAGATAAATGAATTCTCTTTCCGTGGCCGCTTGAATCAACTCAATCCGAGTTCGTATGCTCCAGTTATGGCCAAAACAGTAGACAGGTGTCAGGAGATATTTATTTCTTCGTTTAAGCTTCTTATCTTCGCGTATTCTTTTGTTTTCTTCCACGACACATACCTAGAACCTATAATAGCAAATATACTTGATTAAGTATTGAAAGTTCATGAGAAATGATCAAATATATACAAATAATGCCGCAGAAAATATGTATAATTTAGGCATTATTAAATCCCTCGTGTGTCACTTAGGTATTAATTACCTCAAGCATTTAAGCGAATAAAACTAGATCATTTGTCGTGAATAGAGAAAATTTTATTTTTTTAGCATTAACAAGTGTTTACGTTTTATAACTTTTTAATAGACATATAATAGGCAGCCACCCACTAGGGAAGTGTTTAGTTTATAAAATCTCACGAGTCACTCAGATAGGTTTTATATTTGTGAAGTCACTAAATTACACAGACATAATCTAGGTCGCTACCATATGCTTGTACTATACACATAAACATGCCCGTTGCGGCGTGAGCACCTAGACAAAAATCTCAAAGAGGAAAAATGTGATTGATTCCACGTGCCAGAACTTCGCCTTATACTTTGAACTTTATTTTTTTTTTCTTTTTCTATAATATTTTTTTTGTGTCTAAGGATACTGCGATACCTAAGCTGGCCAAAACTTCTTCTTCATCGAAGCACATTTTTTGCCCTCTTGGATACTTATGGGGATCTACAACACGAAAAGCGAGTGCTGCAGATACATGATTGCATAGGGATTTATTTCACCTCTTATCATACGACTTTGTCTATAAATTAAACCTCAACGCTGTGTGTGGTAACATGATGATCTTAAGGCACAAAGTATGGAGCTTACTAAAATTACCGGCCCACTATTAACTTTTATACCAATACAAATGTTCCAGAAAAAGGCGCAAAGACCATACGTATCACATCCGTAAACGATGGAATCAGACACATTATGACTGCATTCAGCCTAACTCGGACCAGCTAAAGGCAAAATTATCTGGGTATCAAAGATGGATACCCGAATTCTTTAAGGCTAAATTTCTCACAATTTAAGTGGGTTGATTTTGTGCTAGTTAAATTGTCAATCCGGTTGGATTTGCCTTACTAAGCTATGCATTTTTTAATTTGAAAGGAAAGTTATATGTTAATTTTCCAAAAATATCATGTAGAAAGTTTGAAATTTTTGCAGGGGAAAACATGGAGGACATGATTATCTTTCCTATTTGCTACCTCCACACTTAAATTGAACATTGCCCTCAATGTGAGAACTGATAAATATAGCCAACAATAGGGAAAATTAGGTGAAAACAACGTACTTCGAGGGTATATAGAGATATAGCCTCGCGAGGCTAACACACTCGTCCGTGATTCCATTAATTCTCTTTCTTCTTTATAGTAAGGAGCGAGGCTCTCACACTTAAGTTGAGCATTATGCGAAAATTGAAACCATCTTATCCACGGTTTTTAAGTTCTTGGAACCAACTCAGAACGGATATGGAATCCCAACAAGACGAGCCTGTGAATTCTACCACATATAAAATAACAAATTCTACATATCCTCCACTATCTAATTAGTTGTATAGCAGATATATTGTATATTATATGCCTGACTAATACACGATGCTCGAATATTGTATCCATTCCCATATCTTTGAATTTAACCAAGAAACTTAACGAAACCGAGACGTTTCAATATACGCATAATTCTCAACTTAAGTGTGAGGAGCTCTCTCTCCTACTTAAAAAAAAAACTAAAGAAAGAAGTATGTAATGGAATCAACATACGTATGAGCCTCGCCGCTTCGCTATTATCTCCTATATACCCCCGCGGATACCCCAGTACCAGGTTCCACCCTTCCAATTTTCTCTTCCTGTTCCTCTCGTATCTAAATCAGTTCTCACATTGAGGGCAATGTTCAACTTAAGTGTGGAGGGGTAGCAAAATAGGAAAAATTACATCATGTCCCTCCATGTTTGCCCTGCAAAAATTTTCAAACTTTCTACTGATATTTTTTGGAAAATTAATATATTTTTCCTTTCAAAATTAAAAATGCATATGCTTAGTAAGGCAAATCTAATCGGATTGACATTTTAACTAGCACAAAATCAGCACCCTAATTTGTTGAGTAATTTAGACTTAAAGAATTTCGGGTATCCATCTTTGATACCCAAGAAATTTTTGCCTTTAGCTTGTACGAGGTTAGGGTTTGGAATGCAGTCATATGTCGCTCATCCCCCCCCCCCCCCCGCCCTCTCCTAACTCGAGCTCTCCACCAGCGATGTGTACGTATGGTCTTTGTCGCCTTTTATGGAACATTGGTTTTTGTACTCATGTTATATAGTGGGCCAGGGTAATTTGTATGCACTCATAAACTTGTGCTTGATCTTCATTTACTAGACCGCCGTGAGGTTAAATTTATAGACATTAGTCGTAGGATAGAGGTGAAATAAATCCGTAGAATATGTATCTGCAGTAGATGATATATGATTTAGTGTTGAGATCCCCAAAGTATCCCAAGAGCAAGAAAAATGTGCTCGATGAAGAAGAAGTTTTGTGCCAGCCTTAGTTATCGCAGTATCTAGAATAAAAAAAATATTATGAAAAGAAAAAAAAATAAAGTTCAAAGTATAAGGCGAAGTTCTGGCACGTGGAATCAATCACATTTTTCCTCTTTGAGATTTGTTGTTCTAGAGTGCTCACGCCGCAACGGGGCAATGTTTTTGGTGTGTAGTACAAGCTTATGGTAGCGGACCTAGATTATGTCTGTGTAATTTAGTGACTTCACAAATATAAAACCCTATCTGAGTGACTCGTGTGAATTTAAAAACAAACACTTTCCCTATGTGAGGTGCTCTATTATATGTCTATAAAAAGTTATAAAACTGTAAACACTTGTTAATGCTAAAATAAAAATTTTCTCTATGTCACGATAAATGATCTTGTTTTTTCGCTTTAATTGCTTGAGGGTAATTAATACCTAAGTGTGGAGGGATTTAATAATGCCTAAATTATACATATTTTCTGCGGCATTATTTGTATATATTTGATCATTTCTCATGATCTTTTCAATATCTTTAATCAAGTTTATTTGCTATTATTTGGTTTAGTTTGTGTCGTGGAGAAAACAAAAGAATACGCGAAGATAGAAGCTTAACGAAGAAAATAATTATCTCCTGGACACCTGTGACTATTTCGGCCATACTGGTGCATACGAAGTCGGATTGAGTTGATCTCTAGCGGCCATCGCGAATAGAGATTCAAAATTTTCAACAACATGAAAAAGGCCCAACTGCTAGATATTAATCAAAATAGCTGGTTTTACATATATCTGATGAGTACAACATACTTTATGAAGATTCATTTAATTCATGAATCTGGTCCAAAATCCATCCACATACATCTCCAACTTGGTCCCCCAGTTATCTCTAACTTATAAATACTTCCCTATGATGCCTTGGTAGAAATCATCTCATCATATATCATCATATACAAATCATAAGAAGAAAATGCCAAAGTACGGGGCACTTTTCCCTTGTGCGCTGCACTTCCTAAGGAAACGGTTAAAGTCCCAATAAATGCTAAGTGCATTAACTCCCTAAGTGCGCCACACTTTTTCTCAAGTGCGCCGCACTTCTACCCGAAATCAGCCTATAAATAGAGAAGGATTTCTCTTATTTTACACACACCTCCACAATAATTCTCTCAATCACCCCACACATTCTAAAATAATCAATACAATTCAAGGGTATTGGTGATGCACCTTATGGGTTTGGGTCGATTGGAATCAATAGCTTAGGATTTATTATAGCTTTCGGTCGGGAGAACTAATTGTAGAATCGTTGATCTTGTAAACGTTGGTGTAATTTCTACAACTCTTTTAATATGAAGTATTCTGAATTCATGATGAATGTTATGTGTTTTGTTACTTTGATTATAGAGTAGTGTTCTTATGTTTGTTTTGGCATAATGTGATCTTTGATATGGAGCGTTTGGATATGTGTTTATTGAATTGGTAAAACATATTTTATATAAGAATATAGGCTGAAAGGGTTCTTTTATATATGTGTTCTATAAATCCATCTAATATATTGATTATAATAACTTATAAAAGCCGAAAGGATTTGTTGTTATTAATCGATATAATCACTAGTTATATTTAAAGGCCGAAAGGATTTATAACTTGTGATAACTCTATTTTAAACATTATTCCAAACACATCATTATCTAAGTGATCATTGCCTAAACAGACATACCTTAATCATTTGATTGAATCATCTTTTAATTGATTTCGTTATAATATCTAATATATGCAAGATTTGGTTAATTTGATCTGTGACAATCTTATTAACCTTAGCACCTTAATTACAAACTATGAAAACTTCAATTCCCGTGGAATGACCTGGACTTACCTAAGCTATACTATATATGAACGGGTATAATTCCCGAGTGTAGTGTTTTTAGTAAAAATCAGTATTTCTAGTATTATAAATTTAAAACTTAGAAAACACACATCATATCCTAAGGGCTCGGGGTGTCTTGTTTTTGTGTCGGGTCCTCTAAAAACTCAATTCTCGCTAAATTAAAATGTTACTCATGTTTAGTTAGTATTTTTATTGCATTTAAAAATATTTTTCCAATAATATAGAGTATTTATTCGATACCCTTTACTAATTTAAATCTCCCAAAAATTCATTTAGAACGTTACCAGTCGCGTCAGGACCAAAAACACGAATTTTCGTTTAAACTTAATCGAACATTTCCCATCATTCTTAAATGTGTTCCAACATTCAAAATTCAAATTGACACTTTTGACTTGCCCTAAATTTTTCATCTTTAACGACGTTATAGTGCTTATATTCCCGACAAATTTCATGATCAACGCCTGGTACGCGCTCCAACTCATCTATTAACATCGATTCACATCTACACGATGCTCACGTTTCTATCTATTGTTTCTAACAACCTTATAACATTCTTTGGCATATATAATCTCTGTTTATATTCAATTCACTGTCCCTCTAATAGCTCAATAAACCATATTTTTTAAAATTTACCTGTCGCGGTCCGCGCTACGCACTGCGTGTCGGCATCTTTTGCTCAAACGTGGGATAACGATATCGTAATCTTGCACCTCGACTAGCACCACATAATGTATCATTCCTCAAAATGAAATAAAGAATGATCAAATTTGATTCTGCCTTATTATACCTATGATTCTCCCAAACCAGGGTAAATCGTAACCGTTTTACGCTCAAATAGGTCAACATGAGTCAATTTTCAGCTTTCTCCAAGAAACCGACATAATCAAAAGTACTCTGATATTTAATCATGATATTCTGTAATACTTTACCAGGAAGAAGGAAGAGTTACCAGTTATCACAATATTCAGCATGCTTCAAATATGAAATGGATTCTTAATTCAAATGACGTGAGTGTACACAAAACCCTTATCGAGAGTCGGTTGTTGCATTGTGCCTTGGTAACCATTATTTACATTGGATGTCCCACTTAATTACCATGTCTACCCCTATGAGGCGAATGTTGAATATGAACAGTTTTAGTAGAAGGCGTGAAAGTCCATAACTTGGCTAGACAACCTATTAGGTATGCAGCCATGACAGACTTACGCTTTCTCATAACCTTAGGCTCTTATCTGAGCCAATCGAACCTTCCTTCCTACACGCAACGATAGTTTACCGCCCTTTTACATATACAAAGTAATGGAACTAATGTTACATGAATATGGCCTTCAGATAATTTTGATTTTTAATATTTTATCACGTTGCATTTTCTTTTAAACTTGGTTTAATGCAATACCTATAATGAACATCATGAGTGGTAGAATACGTTTTAACTTGGTTTTCCCATTCTTTCTTTATGTACGCTATGCCATTATGATTTGAAAATTTTAGTGTAGCCAGTTGAATGGCTTTTACAGATGTGTCCGATTCTTTGAGCAACTTTATTAGTGTCTAAAACTTCAGGCTGAGATAATGTATGGCATGGATTAGATGCTCAAAGAATACGAACTCGCCCTTATGGCGCATAAGCAGTTCGGCTGATAATCATGATAGTAGTTAGAAACAGGCTGTGATGACCACCTAAGCCCCTAATAAATCTAGAAATGTTTGAATGACATTCCCATTGTTTGGTTATGTATCAGTTTAAGCCAGTAGAATATTACTTGTTTGTTGTTTAGTGTCTCACAATCATAGGCGATGAAGACACTATTGCTTATGTGCGTTGACTGTTTTCCAACCATAATAAATTGTTAGATCATGACGGGTGAAAAAGGAACATTATGACTTGGAGTGTCGCATCATTAAAAAAAAGGTGTTTGCAGTTCCATGCAGGTCAATACACCCTCTAGTCGAACCGACAACTTCTAAATCTGTAACCATAAAATGTTAAAACATGAGATGTATGCAACTATATATTTCTTTAATTTCCATTAAAGAGGTCATTTGTATAGATTCAATGGATTTGAAATCACTAATCATCATATTTTTTAGGTTATTTGGTTGCTACAACAAGACGTTCGACTACTATAACTTAAGCATTGCCGAATTCAGTAATCATCATGTTATTGTATCAAGCGTTGCCTAATTCAGTAATCAATTATCATGTTATTGTATTATGTATAGTGAATGTTATCATGTTATTGTATTATGTATAGTGAATGTAAAAATGAAATGATTAAGAAACAAAGACTATTGTTTGTTTACCGGTTCTAAATAAATCATAACTTACATCTTTGACATGAAAAAATCTTTCATACGACAAACCACCCCACCCGCGAAGCTAGGGCTCTATAACTTGTTCTATACATGTTCTACTTTTATAATTGAGCTCAAAATCATAACAAAATTTAAGCAATAACATTTACCAGCTAGTAACAAATAAAACGCAGTAATGATTTTGATAATAAAAGAAGCAACTAGGAAGCATAAAGCAGTAAATAAACCCGCAATGAAAAAGTTAACAGCAGTTAAAAAAGATGGAAACCTTGTTGAGAGGAAGGAGCCCATTAAACGCATTAGAGAGTGCACCAAGAGGATCTGATGAAAGAGCAGATGGATCAAAATTTTCTCTACTCCCTGTCACAAGTCCATACTCATCGCCATCTGGAATTATTTATTTTATATTTCAGGATAATTTAGGGGGTTTTAATCAATTTAAGAATTGGTTTGTTTGGTAGTACAAAGATGGTGATAATTGTTTAGGGGTTTTAATCAATTTGAGGATAACTCGTTGAACGTATTTTCGTTTAGCTACTTGTTTTTCTACTTAGGATATTTTGCTTACAAATCCTATACAAGGGACAATTAGGCACTAAATTGGCCTAACAGTCTCCATTGACCAGCTCTGTGTTCAAATTATCAGTCAACAACAATGATTTGGAGACTAAAATTAGATCTTTTTGGGTGTTGACTGATTACTTGAACGCATAAATGATCTTTGGAGTGTGATAAGGGTTTTGGCACTATCATGCATGCTTAAATATAGAAATTAGATTCTACTTTGATAGACATGAGAGTAATAAAACCCTTATCGTATAGTCAGATGTTGCGTTATGCTTAGTAACTATTGTTTACATCTGATGTCCCACTAATTGCATGCTACCTTGATGAGGCGATGATGAATATGAGTAGTTTCAGTAGAAGGCGTAAGCTCGATAAACTTGGAGAAGACAACATATTTGGTAGGCTGCCATGTCAGGTACTTACGCTTTCGTCTAAACCTAAAGTTTTATCTGAAGCCCAATGATACTTCCTTTATTAAGCATCGATAGTTTACCGCCAATATACAATATACAAGAAGGCAATAAAGATAACATGAATATGAGCCTTAGATGTATTCGATTTTTTATATATTTTCGTGTTGCATTCATTTAAACTACTGATGCAACTACCTATATGAACATCATGAGTGATAGAATGCGTTTTAACATGGTTTGTCTATAGTTTCTTTATGAATGCCTCTATGCCTCATTACTGACTTGAAAATTTTAGCGTACCAGTGTGAACTGCTTTATATTGTGTACGTTTCTTAAGCAGCTTATCAGCGTCTAATAATCAAGTAAGATGGTGTAACGCTGCGAGATAAGTGCTCAAGAATACGAACGGACGATAAGTGTGTGTTCAGCTAATAATCATGACAATAGTTAAAGACAGGTTGTGATGACCACATGAGCCCCTAATGAATTAGGAAATGTTTGGATGACATTCCCCTTGTTTGGTTATGTGTCAGTATGAGACAAGTTGACGATTACTTGTTGTTTTCCAGGTATTCACAATCATTAGGTGTGCGAGACACTATTGTTCTTATTGCGTTCTATTTTCCAACCATAATAAATATGGATGATGACGGGTGACATCGACCTGTTTCTTGGCAGCGGCAGCTTCAACAAAAAATGTTGCTTTACTGCCATGGCAGGTCGATACACCTACTTAGTCAAAAGTCTGCGAATTCGCGCAAAAAGATAAACAATGAGGTAGAAAGATTATGTGGTACTCACAAAATATAATAATGCAATTACTAAAGCTTATGTTGTTCATTGTCTGACAATTGATGGTAGCACTAATAAAGAACGGCCATACGTAACAGAATTGTGTGATGTTTACAAAGGTTAAATTTATTAGTGAAAATGGTGTTCTTAAATAATGTCATTGCTGCGTTATCGGCTCACTATTTTCAAAAATCATAAGCGATGAAATGAATACTACTTTATGCGTGTTGTGTGTTTTCCCACCATAATAAATTTGGTGGAATCATTAAGGGGTGATAAGCGAACTTTATCTTGCAGTTGCGCAAATCGACAAAAATGTGTTTGCAGTCATGGCCAAATCGAGCACCTTCTAAACGAAACTCATTCGCAAAATCAAGCACAAAATAGATAAGTACTAAGATTCTTTGTTGTCTTGGCATGGTATACTTTCTTCGTTCGAACCACAAAAATATGTTAGTCTGAGATTATCACCTTATGATATTCACTGGTGTTCATGGAAATCCACAAACCACTAAGGTGGAAATAATAAAATACTCGCACAATATAATTGTTGTAACGGGTTAGAGCATAGTTAGAGGGTGAGTTACGGTTCAGATCTGGAATGGATACCTGATATAATTTCATATGATATATTATAGATTTGAATGTGAGTGATGGTAACGATCAAATGTATAGACAATGCATGATTTGCATGCTCTATTAATAGGTGCAAGTACTAATATGTGATTAGGGGTTTTGTTCCTATTACATGCGCCTGTTAAACAAATATAAGCTGGCCTACATGATAGTGACAAAACCCTTATCATATTTCCATTGTTTCAAGGTACACTCTCATGCAAAAAAATAGTGTTGGTGGATTTTTTTACCAGATTTGCTGGATATATTTTAGTATTTAGGGAATTTAAAATACATTGGTGATGAAGACACCATTGCTTATGTGCGTTGACTGTTTTCCTATCATAATAAATTGGTGGGTCATGACGGGTGAAAAATACTCGTATCTTGGCAGGGCAGCATCAAGAAAAAAAGGTGTTTGCACTCTTGAATCTGAACCAAAAAATGTTAAACACTGAGATGTATGCAACTTATTTTCTTTTGCTTTCCATAAGAGGGCATATGTAATACGATTCTTGTGAATCAACAGTTATCATATTTTAGGATTCTTTGGTTTCTACAACAAGTGTAGAATATCTTAACACATAAATAGAAGGATTCACTTTAGGGTTTTAGAGAGGTAAAGTGATGGTTGGATGAACACTTAGAGAGAGAGTAAAAAGGAAAATATTAGATTAGTGTAATGTAAGAAATGAAATACAACACCCTCTCACATTGGCTATGGTGAGGGTTTATTTATGACTTACAATGGTTCGGCCTTAGACCCTTAGTGGGCTTAATGTATGGGCTTGGCCGGTTAGCTTTCTAACTTAACCATACAACAACTTACTATGAGATAATACTAACTATATTGGTAGTGCCGACATCCTTTTTTATATTTAGAGAAACAATCTCCCCTAAGGGAGGTCACTCCAATTTACAAAAATTTAAACTTAGCATACTATGCTATCACTTTGGTCTTGAGCTCATAGTCTTAAACTTCAATCATTAACTTGTGATTTGATATAGTGTGTGGTGACTTTAGATGATGGCTTGTTCTTTATCGTTGACTCCTGCCATGTGGAGATGTGATCTTCGCTCACCTAGAGATCATCAAATAGAGCAATAATCTCGTTTTTGCCATCTTGTAGACTTTACATCTTGTGAACTTGTGATTTTCGTGGACCGACATGCTCATAACTTTCTTGATTGATAATCTTGAATGCTTTTAAGTATGTATCGCGTTTCTTGAATTTCTTAGCTTTTAACAATTTGTTACTTTATGAGGATGTATGGTATAAGAGTCTGCAGAAAGTCTTGAAACATGTTTCTTGAGCTTTCATGATGCTATTTATATTTGCTCGGTTGGTGTATGAGCATGTGGCTTATGTGATCTTATTGAGTCAGCAGGAGATTAGATAAACCTCCTTATCACCATCTTTAAATATTCCTGAAATAAAACAGTTAGCAATAAAGCAGGGGGACGAATATGGCTTTGTCATTTGCTCATGTTTGGTTAGATTAACCTTTAAATCCTTGAGGATCGACCTGTGATCAGATAGATTCAATTTAAGAATAATCTTTTTGATAGGATTTCCAGCTATAGTATTGAATCTTTCTAACACATATGTATTAGATTCATCATACTCAGCATGTTTTCATTATTAGAACGTCTCAAAGCAGACAGCATGATATGAGTGAACCAGCGAGTTACTATCTCACCAATTGAAATAAAAAATTGATTTGAAAATCAATCGACGTGTCACTTGCTAAAGTATTTTTGTGACACATCGAGAGTGTTAATCATTTCAAAAATTCATCAGCAATTGTCAATTCATAACCTGGAACAAGTTTGATTCTTATAGAATCGCAACATTGTTTCTTTCCTCGTTGTCTACAAGTTTTATTCATCATAGAATGTTACATAGTCTCCTATAAGTTGAGACTTGTTTGATGTTAGCCTACAAGCAGGATTTCCATCATTTCATAGTGAATGAATACACTAGATGTTCTGGCAAAATCACAAGGATAATGCGTAGGACTCTTAATATGTTAACTTGTTATTCACATTGTGTGACCTAGCAAGCATGATTTGACAAGTGTCCTAATGAGATTTATGGATGATCTCTTTTGGCTCTAGACTTAATAGTGCACTTTGTTTTAGTGATCGAAGGCTAGAGCAGACTGCCAACTTTCATTATTCAATAACTCAGACGTGAGAAAGTTGATAGATAGTGTGTAATCTCTATGAGAAATGAAACAAGAGTCTGTTGAGAGAGCTTGAGTGGCTAGGGAGCATTGTGCATAGCGTCACTGGGTCCATGACTATCTTTAATGTCAGACAACAACTTAGTGTTTCTGACAGATTATGTGTTGACTCGGTTTCTGCCTAAGTGTATGGAGGGCTTCTTTCTTTTCACTATTATCCTTACATTTCTTTTTCACTCTTCAACCCCTTCAACGCTTATCGTTGTGTGTGTCTTAAATAAACCTTGTTAGGTTTGTTCTAGAGTTAGATCCATCTCAGTCGGCATTATTCATGTTTCTCACTTTTTCTCTTTTTGAACATAACTAAGGATTCTACAATAATTAGGGATTCCACTGGGGTAGATCCCTTCGGTTCTGGCTGGATCATAGGATTTGAATATCTATGCCTAACCTCTTTTGTCACTTCCCTAAATTTAAGTACATGGTCGGTCTTTTGGGTATTCCATCACAACGAAAACCAAAATCATGGAAAGTATCAATCTCAAAGTGTGTTGATCATAAATATCAAAAGACTTTACATTTGAGAGTTTCTTCGTCATCATAAAATCTTCTCACCTTGACTATGTTGCACCGTTAATCGTTAGAGTACATGCTTAGTGTTGGAGTGCATTGAGTCTATTTTATATGATCACATGTCAATACAATTTAGATTCAGTTTAATCACATTTTCTCCCCTTATCTAAAATATTAATCCCTTGATATATTGGATATCAATTGATTAAACGTTCGGGGACAAAAATGTTTCCATATCACTATAAGGAACATTTTAATGCTTCCCCTCAAGTTTTAAGGTATATAAAGACGTGACTGGGTTATAAATTTTGAAAATTGAATTTACTAAGAAATTCTGAAAATTTTATATCTCGAGCACACCTTATTTTACCACCAGTTTACACTACATATATACAAATTCAACAAGTTTATGATATACGAAATCCTTTGAGATGGTGACCACAATATGACGTAGTCATATTGTCTTACAGCAGTCAGTCAGGAAGGTAGTCCCGTAAAGTATCTTCCGCCAAATAAATTTCTCTAAACTCCTCATCATCCTCCTTTCCTTAAGCAGCTTATTGATGTCCTTAATCATGAAATGAGCTCTTTTCTTTTCCAATGTGCTCCATCTTCTCTTCGGCAAGTACTCTATGTCGATATTCTTGGTAATGTCTTCGAGCAAAGAAAGAAGCCTGGTTAACGTGCCATCATTGAACTTGTACAGTTTTTCAGAGTGCATCAACCTGTTCCTCTTGAATTCATCGACATAAATGAATCTTTGAGGGTCTTTGTATGGAGTGTACGGGTGCCTTTTTTTGAGATCTGGTCTTGTAGTATCAGGCTTGGTAACGTTGATATGTTTTTGATAACTTTCAACTCCAAGTTGAAGATCTTTAACTCGTTTTTGAATAACCAGACTTCTGGTGAACATTTATAGTGTTATTACGAAGTCAGCAACATCATCCCCTAATAGATTTGTGAGTCGATTCTGAACCACAAGAAGTAACATATCCTCGATATCATTAATCCGAAGTCATAGAAAGTCACCTTCCTTGAATCTGTATAATGCGTTATCAGCTCTTCTAACTAGAATCTCTTCCAAGTACCTGTATCCATGTTTCCTCATTACCTTGACATGAGTAACAGCCAGAATATGTTTTGTAGAGTATACATCTCCTCTTGATTGCCTGTCTCTTGCATATGCATAGAATGACTTATGTTGCTCTCTCTAATGTGATATACCCCATAACGTATATTTTTCATAAGCAACTTTAACAGGACTCCATATGTTTAGAACCTTGTCTTCAATGCCTGGTAGATCATACTGAGCGGCCTTTGTCTTGGTGGTTGACGTTGTGTATGTCATAGTCAAAACTCCTCTTTATAGATACTTGAGATCATTGTTGATGAAGTATTCAAATGGTACTCTGACGTTTTCCACGCGTGATCAAAGGAAGGGGTTTGGAAAGATAAAATTGGTAGTTACGCCCTTAGGATTTTCCCAATCAAGCTTTTCTATAAGAGGCCTTGTAGATTCTTCTAAAGTATATTCTAATTCAAGAAAAATATAGAGCGAGTGCATTTGAGTAGTCTAACTGCTGGTCCGAGTTAGGAGTTCTTGAGTTATATTCTCAATTTCCCGGCCATTCAAGATGTATGAGAGAAGTCTTTTAGAGTTGACTCTATCAAATAATCATCAAAGTCCTTCAATGGATTTATCAGTAGGAGTGGCAAGCCGCGAGAGTCATCAACCACTTTTTGAGTTGGTCCTTTCTGATTGTTAGTCTTGATCCTACATGCAGTCAGGTTTAGTAGGTCTCTTCGAGTGGTGTTAGTTAGGTTTCTTGAACTAGAGATAGATAGATTAGGTAGTCTCATACCTTTGTTCAATCTTTATTATATCCAGATTCCCTTCTGTGATTTGTGGTATATTTAAATCTGCAACCTCGAAACATTGGTTTCCTCGATTGAACATACTTTCCAGAAGATTTCAGTTGAGACTTGGTGCTTTAGGAAGAGATAGAATAAACGTTGGAATCATTATTTTTCAGACTTGTGGTTGGTTTGTATCCTTTGCTTGATCTTTCTCTTTTTTGACCTCAATCTGATCTCAGCAGTAGGTCTTTCATGCTTTGTCTTTGTCTTTGCGGCTTCGATCTTTAAGTAGTACAAATCTAACGTAAGAAGAATATTTGTGAGATATAAGATTTTTTCGAAACTATCATAGCATCTCGTGTTCAGGAGGCTGCCAGATTGATTCACTTTTCTTCACATTTTGTCGTAAGAATCTTCTTTACATGAAAATCAGTAAGTGTTAGAAGTCGCTATAAGTAAAATGTGGTTAAGAAGACACTCTTTTTAGAGTAACTTCCATACGTGATAGATTTAATCAATGCTTCAATCACAGTGGAGAGCGAAGTTTAGACACTTCTTAGGCAAAATCTGAGGCATCTGATCTTTTACTTGCTCTTTGATTCTAGCCGTAAGTAACTCTAAAAGGAAGTTCATGAATTCTTCTCTAGGTTTCTCCCAACCGTATGCTCTAGATGTTCATCAACTATAGTTGTCACTTGAGTTTGTATGACGGGTCCTTATTAAGTTCACTTAGACGTCGCTTTTTCCAATGTTGTTCATTCTATTCATTGAATTGAAAAGACCTGGATGAGAAGTCAAGAAGTGTAGATAGAGGCTTATAGTTTCAATTGTCAGTGGTGGCATGGGTGTTGTATTTGCTATTGGTGTGAAGGTTTGTGATGATTGAGGATGTTGTGATATACATGGGATGATTCATGATACAGAAATTAGTATTGTAAAAAAGTGGGTTCCTGAGTTCTTGGGACTTCATGGTGGACAAGACATCTTAGTGGAGAAACAAATTTCTGCATCAGTATGAGGAATATCGAAAAAATTTCAGGAAATCTTGAATGACATGTCAGTGAACGAGAAGAATAGAAACAGGAACTTCAGTCGTCTTCGTAACAGTTACTAAAATTGTAACCTACATGAGCATCCTTCAACAAATTGCTCTGAAGTAGTCTTCTAAATTTCATTCCCTTGTTGACGATCAATCATTTTCAGATTCCAGCACCTCAACTTGAACAATTTTTTTTTTTTTTTTCTTTATCGCCTTTAATCACATCATCACTTTATTCATCGCTTTTATTTACATCATCACTTTCTTCAATGCTTTCTTCCCGACGCTCTTTCAAACTTCTGAGTTCTTGATTATCTTCATCATCTTTTCATCAGTGGGAGAGGGAGTATGAACAAACTAATCCTCTTCTTGATCGTCATCTTTAGATTCTTCTTCTTGCTCCAAATCAGATACTTGCTCTTTACTTTCATTCTTATGCTCACTATCTTTATTACTTGAATCTTGATCATTGTTGTTGTCATCTTCATCATTTCCCCAAGACTCAGATTTACTCTCATTAGAGTCATCTTTTGTCACATCGGGAACCCCTGGCTTATCACTAAATTCCTCACTTATGACAGTAGGTGTGATCTTATTAACACTTGGTGGTTTTTCGACAACCGTACCAGAACTACTAAGATGTGTCTTGTGAAAGTCCCTTAAGCTCTTTTTTCTTACTTCTTTCATCTGAGCTTCTTCTGTCAACGCTACTTCAGATAGCAATTTAATTCCTTTCCCATGAGTAACATCCACCTTTTCCTTTTCCTTACTTTTAGACTTTGTTTCTACAGGAGCCTCTCTGATGACGACACTTGCTGCTAGCTTAGTTGTAAACTTCTTGGCAAGTCTCTTAACTCGTTTGTCTTTTGTGACGGGTTCTTTATCTACAAGGACTAGATCACTATATTTCTTAGATGGAGAAGTTTTCTTAAATTTTTGAGCCATGTGTGTAGGAGTACAGCAATGTAGCATAGCTGATAAAGTCTTTACGCTTTACTTTCCTTTCACGTTTGATGGTCAAACATTCAGAAGAAAGAATAGTTCCATTAGATCTGAGTTGATTATTTGGCAGAGGACAATCTTAAGGAGTTAATTAAGTAGTCATCTTTGGAGGTGTGCATCCCAATTTTGTTTCTCTAGGAGAGTGACTTTTCTTGAATAAGAAAGTGGTGAATGATAACTTTGGTGAAACGAGGGTAGTACATCTTTTCTTGCTTTTTGTAGACTCTGTTTTCAATCTGGTAGATGAAGTCTTCCCAAAGTAATTCCACATAGTCTACATTTTTCTGATGGAACATACCCCAAAGGATTTGAGCTCTGGAGAGACGAAGCTTGTCAAGACCACTAGTCTTTCCAGATAAACTCCGGTTGATAAGAGCAGCAAAAGTTCTCCAGGGTTGATGCATCTGATCGACAACAACATCATTGAGTGAATTGATCTCCCCAGTATGACCGAGTTCTCTTAAGAAAGACACAGTGTCTTCTTCAGAAGGAAGGGGATCAAATTCTCTACCCTGTACTCTTGGGCAAATCTGAAAGATATCTCTGAAGACTTCCAAAGTAAGCTTGAATCGTTTCTTCTTGTCAATCTTGAATCTGTAGAAGGTGTCATGCTTGTACATGGAATTCCAGAACTGGTGCATGTACACTTCAGGTACATCCGCAGTGATGAGAAATGCAGGATAGCATGGAGTGAGAGCTATAGCATCCAGAACGACTTGAAATGTTGGTTCTCTTGGTGTCAACCCATGAGGGATTCTTCCATTGCATTTTCCGATATAAATTATGTTTTCTTTGGGAACAAGCTCAAGATCAAGCTTGGTTTGTTGAGCAGTTATGGAAGACATGATTCTGCTAAGATTTGTCACATACAGTTCATATACTAACAAATATATATAGAACAGATAGACAATTTAGACCATGATGCACGATTATTGATGCAGTACAAGATTTATAACAGCGGATAGGCAAACAAATACAAGGCAACAAATTGATACACGTGTACACAATGCAAAGAACTAATACACATGCAAACAATACAGAGAATTAGTACACATACACACATGATAAGCACACATACACATATATCACTTTAACTATAGGCAAATTATTGAATTCAAGGCAATCACAAAGGATTTCTAAGGAAAATTAGACCTACATTAATCACTAAAAGACATTATAGGGATTAATTAAACTTAGACTAGGTTATTAGATTGGATTACCAAGATAACAAGATTAGTTCTACAAGGAAAAATCAAGTATATTTCGCCTATAGGGAGTGTATAAATCGCCTATGTTAAGCACCTTCGTATAGTTCGCCTGTAAAAATTTTCATGTATAATTCGCCTTTACAAAAGTGTATTGTTCGCCTGAGTAATCTTGAACGTATAGTTCGCCTGTTATAAGTGTGGGTATAGTTGGCCATTGTAAAATGAACGTATTGTTCGCCTGTGTAAATAGGTTTATGTATAGTTCACCTAAGTAAAAAATTTCCCAAACATTTTAACCTTTTTAAGCCACAAAATTAAGCATTTCATGATCACATAGCATCAAGGAATCATTCTAACATTTTTAACACACGGATTTACCACAAACATCTTGATTTAAGTCATATTCGACCCATATGAACACGAAACCCAAAAATATTCAAGATTTTTAATACAAACATGTTAAATGACACTTAAATGCACACAAACATTCATTATAACAATTCTAAACCCAAACCCACAAACTTTTTCAAGTTTTTACCCATTTTCACTTAGTTCGACATTCAAGAATCAATCAATACCCACGAAGGAGTTAACCCTATTAAAAACTGTTAAAGGTGCAACAACTAGACCCCTATAGGACCAAAACCCCTCACCCAATTTAAGATTCCATACACTTTTTCAAGGTGATGTAATTTAAATCGACTTTTAGGGTTTTTTGATCATCAAATTCATGATTGGGTCAAATTATGGTAGATTGAGCATCATAACATGTGTACCTTTAGCTTACAACGTAGTTTGAACGAAATCTTGAGGGTCTTAAAAATCAACTATGGAGGATATAGGGTTAATGTGTGTGTGACGAGAGGCAAAGTGACGAGGGAGGTAGATTAACAATGGAGGAAAAAGGTGTGTGTGAGTTTGTTCGAGTGATGAACAAGAGCGGGCAAGGGGGTTTTTGTTTAAAATCCTTTTTGGGGTTTTGATAGAAATGCCCCCTGGGGTTTAATGGAGTTTTTAATTTTCTTTTAAACTTTTCCTAAGGCAAACTAAGTTTCCTAAATTGCAAAACTAGCCCTTAAGGTTTAGCCATCAAGAAGTAAATTTACATTTTGCATTAATACCCCAACAAGATTAAACATATATCAAACAAAGCCCTATTAAGGTTTGACATTTATCCAAATCCCCTTCTAATTATTCACCCCGCACCATTAAAACCTCTGTTCGATGACCCTTATTTAATTATCTAAAGAGATGATTTTGACAGTTTTCTACTCCATAATTATGACCCGTTTTCTATTGAAAGGGCTGTAGTCGTTTATTGTGGTGAAAAATGACTTAGAAAAATTAATATCTGATGAAATATGGGGAATGATGGATTATTTTATATTTGAAATCAACACCCAAGAAAATAAGATTTCTCTTATTTGAAACTGAAGCGCACTAACACGTACACTTATAGAATATACGAAGCACGGGTTGTGATGCAAAGTAATCACAAGCCTTTGAATGAATATAAAGTAATTCATTCCCGAGAAAAATAAATTTTCCGTTGTGAGGTCAAGTTGTTTTTTTGACGACATACTTGCCTTGAAGATGATGACCGGGTTGCTATCAGAAATAATAGCAAGCCATTTTGGCTGTTTGAAAGCTTTTGAAACTTCGCTGGAAACTTCATTACAGACTCGTATCATTATTAAATGACATTTTCTAAGCCGTAATGTATCGATTTCAGAAGACATGCCAAAGATACATATTTTTATATTTTTCTGATTTTTTAAAAAGAAAAATCTTTTTGAATTTTTTATGTAAAATTTTAAAATTTTATAAAATTTTGAATTTTTTATGCCAAAGATCATTTCTTTTGTTTTGTAATTTCTATAAAGAAAAACATTTTGAATTTTTTATGTTTTCATATATACATATATACAGGATATGAATTACCACCATCACTCATCCGTTTCCTCTTCCAGACGTTTCAGCATTTCTGGAGACATGCTTCTCATACCAAGCTTATCGATCAAGAAGTTAAATCTCTCTCGAGGCAACGGTTTAGTAAAGATGTCAGCCAGTTGGTATTCAGTCTGGACAAAGTATAGCTCCACGATTCCATTCTCCATTTTCTCCTTTATGAAATGGTAGCGAATATCGATGTGCTTAACTCTTGAATGTTGAACATTGTTGCAGCATAACGCAATCACACTCTTGTTGTCGCAGTACAGAGGAATCTTAATGAATTTAAAACCATAGTCTGTTAGTTGTGAACGCATCTGTAGGATTTGTGAGCAACATCCAGACAAGGAAATATATTTAGCCTCTGTACTCGATATGGCAGTGATCTTTTGTTTATTTGACGACCAACTGACAAGTTTATCTCCTAAGAACTGGGCGCTTCCCGATGTACTACGTCTAGTGTCCTGAAACCCGCTGTGATCGGCATTGGCATGTGTGGTGACATATCGGTATCACTTCAAGTACCTTGACCCATGGGATGGTTCCGTTAAAGTATCAAAGATCAGTTTCAACGCTTTTAAAAGGGCTTTTTGGTAGGCTTCGCCTGAAACAAGGGCAATAAGCAGACATCATGGTTAAGGTCAGGTCTATTGGATGTAAGATACATTAAGGATCCAATCATGCCACGGTAAAGTGTAGCATCAACTGGTTTCCCTTGTAGATCTTCATCCAATTTCTTGTTTTCAATCATGGGTGCGTCGACAGAATTAGTAGAATGCAAACCATATTTTTTACAATTTAGAAGCTTATTTAGATGGTTTATAAAGATTGCCTCTAGACTTTGAGATATTTGTAATCCTAAAAGATGGACAATTTGCCCCATCATCAGGACATCATTGAAACTTATTGGTCATCTGATTAACAAACTCATCACACATGATTGTATTAGTTGATGCAAATATTATATCGTCAACATAAATTTGTACCAGTAATATGTCGTTTCCAGCATGCCGTGTGAAGAGTGTTGGATCAACTACACCTTTGGAGAATTGTTGAGAGATGAGGAAGCTTGACAACATATCATACCATGCACGTGGTGCTTGTTTTAGACCGTAAAGAGCCTTTTTGAGCTTGTACACATGCGATGGGTTATCCTGATCAACAAATCCTTCTGGTTGAGAAACATAGACCTCTTCTTTGAGCTCGCCATTCAAGAAAGCTGTTTTGACGTCCATTTGGTAGATTGTCATATTCTTGTGAGCGGCATTTGCTACGAAGATACGAATGGCCTCTATTCTAGCAACCGGTGCAAATGATTCCTCGAAATCGATACCCTCTTCTTGTCTGAATCCTTGAGCAACTAGTCGAGCCTTATTCTTTAGTACCCCACCAGATTCATCTGTTTTGACCTTATAAATCCATTTGAGTTTGATCAAGAACACGTTATCTGGACACGACACCAATTCCCAAACTTCAAGTCTTTTAAATTCATGAATTTCTTCTTGCATTGCATCGATCCATGACGGTTTGGTAATTGCATTGGTTTAAAAGTTCTTGGGGTTCTACTGAAGTAAGGAGGCATCTAATACAAACACATGGCATCAGTTTTGAGTTGCTTTCTCTTAGATATAGAGCGAGAAGGATCTCCGATTACATTTGCTATTGGATAATCCTTAGTCGATATACCAAGGTGTTCAAATGGAGTGTGGATTTGTCTTATATTCGATGATGATCCTTGAGAAGTCGATTCTTCATTAGGAGATTCATTAAGTGGATTATCATGAAAAGTTGGTATTTTTGGTGATTCTTCAAAACCTTGAGAAATGATTGGAGAATGTTCTTGTTCTTGTGATGAGGGAATACTTGTTGATGGAGAATCTTGATCAATGGAAGTTGACACAGGAGAATCAGCTAATACTTCAGCTCTTGGAGCAGCAACTTCTATGAATTGAGATACAACAATATGGTGAAGGTTAAAGTATTCATCTAACATTGGTCAAAAACAACCGATCACAATCATCTCTTATTGGTGCATGCAAGGTTGTTGAGATATGGCCGTTTTTAACCGAGTCCTGTACTGATGTTAGCAGGAGTCATTCTGGAAGCCCGGGCCTAAATTGAATTGTTTAGAAGCCATAGCTGTTAGCTCATCGAACGTTACCATGAATTGTTTTCATTATTATCCGGAGTCCTTTGTTGTTAGATTCTAACGCTGCTTATAGGCGCGTAACCAACAAAAATCCCAATGTCTGCTTTTGCATCAAATTTACCCAGATCCTCATGGTCATTGGTAGGATAACAAAGTGAACCAAAGACATGAAAGAATGATAAGTCCGGTTTCTTATCTTGCATAAGCTCGTATGGAGTTTTGTTGTATCAGAGGCGTATCAAAGAACGGTTTTGGGTGTAACAAGCAGTATTGATAGCTTCGGCCCAGAGAAATAATAGAGCTTTAGAAAATATCAGCATAGTTCGAGCAACTTCTACAAGAGTCTGATTTCGCCTTTCGACAACACCGTTCTGCTGAGGAGTGCGAGCTACAGAAGTTTGATGCGTGATGCCAACATTTTCATACCATTCACGAAGTGTCTGATTGACAAATTCGGTTCCATTATCTGTTCGAACATTCCGGACTGTGGCTTTCAAACGAACTTGAATGTTTTTAATACATTTGATGATGGCCGCAGGAGCTTCATCTTTTGTCTTCAAAAATCTGACCCAGGTAAATCTTGAGTAATCGTCGACTATCACTAAGATATACCTTTTCCCGTTAATACTAGCCACACGCATCGGGCCACACAAATCCATATGCAAAAGATATAGTTTCTCTTGGTTAGTGTCTTCAGCTTTGGGTTGATGAGAGGATTTTTTACTTTTTCCTAATGCACATGCTGAACACAAATGATCTTTCTGAAATTTAAGTCTCAGAATTCCTCGTGCAAGACCGTCTTTAGCTAGCTTGTTCAAAGTACCGAAGTTAAGATGAGATAAACGACGGTGCCATAACCAGCTCTTAGTCTTTGACGCTTTTGATAGAAGACAGATCGGAGATGATTTAAGCATGTCATCAAGAGAAATTGTGTACAAATTTGTGTCTCGGGACCCTGAAAGTAGATCAACACCTTCTAAATTTCGAATAAAGCAAGTGTTTTTCCAAAATGCAACTTCAAGATCCGCATCACAAAATTGGCCAACAGAAAACAAATTACGGTTATTGATCATTTGACAAACAATCAAAACTCTCGAAGTGTTACAAAATATTTTCATAAGAAACACTTAGACTGATTTTTCAAATCAATTTTCTCTTTATTTGCTAACTGTTTCATTACAGGATAACTTAAAGATGGAGATGGAGATGGAAATTCCCAGTACCTGAGATGTCAAGTGAATAACCAAATGCTCAGACACGACCTACACTTGTTATGAAGTTATGAAAGAACTCATAAAGGTGTCAAAGCTTCCGCAAACTCTGATATCGTGTAGTTCTTCACAAGTGCACAAGATGGCGATCCATTACAAGATGATGTAAGATTATGTTTGGGTGATGATCTCAAGAAAGCTCAAGATCACTATCTAAGACAAGTCAAAGATGAATCAAAAGATCACTACCCCAAATGTACAAGATATCAAATGTCTACGAGCTAAAGACTGAAGTGATTAAGTTTAGTATTTTCAGGGGTGACCTCCCTTAGGGGGAGATTGTTAGATATTAGAAAAAGACTCGGTCACCCCGTGTATTTTACTGTTTATTATAGCTCGTAGTTTAATAGTTAATAGTATGATTTTCGGTATTAAACCGGGTACTAATACCCGGTATAATGTAAGTACTATATAAGCCTCTTCCAACTTTAGAAGAGGGAAGCTAGTCATTTTTCACTTTACTTATTAAACACATTTTCTCTCACTAGAAAATCTCTCTCATGTGTTTCTCTCTATAGAAACTAGCCAAGTCCAAGAATCGACCCCGTGTTATGATATATGATATACCACATCCTATCATTCCTTTTATTGCTTGGAGGCTTTGATCCGCAATTACTAGTAGAACACTTCACTCCTGTAAAAGACAACACATGTGTGTTAGAATCTGATGTATTAGAAGACTCTACCTGTTTAATGTTGCTTGAGGAAGTGAAATGTTCACCAAACTTAACTTTCTTGACATTGTTCATGGGTGAGACATCAACCTTTTTAGTACTAGGTGTTATCGCATTAGGGCACGCATATTGAACATATACAAGCAACTCCTGAATTCTTGTGGCATACTTACAAGCAAAGTCTAACTCACTATCTAAAGGTTGTTTCGCTTTAGCTTGTTCGACTATTTCCCGAAGAGTATTGGCTTGTTCTTGAGTGTGTCTAAGATAGTCTATGTGAGCATCCCTATTTTGCAATAACCTAGTAAGAAACGGTACTAAATCAAGCTTGAACATGCCTGGAGCAATAGTGGTGGCAGAAGGTGTGTGTACAACATGTTTAACAATTTCTTTCCCTTTTAATTTTTGTAAATCGTTTTTCAATGATGTTATCACAAAAAACCTTGTCTTGAATTTGAGCTTTTAAATCCTCATTTTCCACAGATTTTAAGTTTAGTTTGTTAATTAAAGAGTCACTTTGTTCTTTATGACGAACACGTGTATGTTTGATCGAGTCAAACTGATCTTTAAAAACCTATTTCACATGATTAATTTCATTACAAAGACGTTCGTTCTCAGAAAGCAATTTTGCCACACTATTTTCCAGTTCTTTATTTATGGGCTCAAGTTCACATTTATCATGATTAATGAAAGTAATTAAACTAATTAAAATTTAACCTAATTTAATTATTTAAATTAATTAAATCTAACTGTGGTTAACCTAAGGGACTAACAGTGAAAGGACAGCAAGGACTAACTAGGCAATTAAATACTAACCTTAGCTACTAACAGTGTTAACAATAAAAAGGGAAATTTACACTAATGGTCCCTGAGTTGGACCCCGATTACAAAGCAAGTCCAAACAGCTTATTATCAAAAAGCTATAAAAGCAAAGTTGTTAAGGGGCTCAAGGACAACAATTTTCATAAAAGCACCAAGTGCTGAATCTAACTTAATAAGCTAGAAAAGTGAGCTTTTTGGGCTGCAGAAGCTTAATAAGCTTATGAGCTTATTTTTCTTTCTTATTGGGATTTAAGCTAACAAGATAAGCTAAAACTTATGGGGAACAGATAAATAGGCTAGGGGAATCCTAAATTTAAGCTATGGCTTCCTAATAAGCCCTAAAATAAGCTGATCTATTATTAAGCTAAAAATGACAGTTTATAAAAAACAGAAAAAGGCCTACTTTAAGCCTAGAATAAGCTACTTAAACATAAGAATTAAGCTGCTAAATTTTGGGGACTTACAGGGTATCTATTAAGCTACATTAAAAAGCAATAAAATCCTAGAGCTTAGTTATGAAATAAGCTAGAAAAGTGGGGTGAAATTAGGTGCTCAGCACCAGGGGAGACTAGGCAGTGGCTTAAGGGGACTTTTGGGCTTATGAAAATAAGCTCTTAAGAGCTTTTTAGCCAAATCCAACCACAAACAGATTTATATTAATGGCTTCTTGGCTTATTTCCAAAAAATGATGGTCTAGAAAACAATATAAGCTGCTGATATTGTAGCTTAAAATTGAGGGTTCTTTTAAAAAATGCAAAGCCAAACTTTGACTTATATTGTCAAAGTAAAAGGGACAGCAACAAGGGGCTTTTGAAAAGAGCTAGGTAATCACTTAAATAAGCACAAACAAGGTGTGCTTAAGCTGCTTAAGCAGCTTAAGTGGCTTAGCTTAGTTTGGCTTATGGTACTTTGACAGAAAGTAAAAGAGACTTAAAAACTTATTTTTACACTAAAAAGATTGATCAAAGTGGCTTATTAAACTCCACACACTCAGCCAAAGTTGGCTGAGTGGTTACAACCCATTACAACCCCCATATGACCCATTTTGGGGTCTAAACCAAACACCCCCTTATTTTATAAAAAAAGGTTGTAAACTGTTTTTTTGGTAAACGTAAGGCTGAGAGAATTGATTATAAGTATTGTTTTAACAACTTAAGCACATTTTCATATAAAATAAACAGAATTAAAGAACAATTATGAGGCTTGAAATTTCGACAATGAGCACTTGGAATATTTTCAAAGAAAAACCTTTAAACTTTCATTAATATTAAAGAAGTTACAACATAAACTTTTGAAATAGGACAGAATTATAAATATTGCTAAAAAGACTTAATAAAAATTACACTAAAAGTAAAAACAGGGTGTGGCTCTTCGGCTTGGTTTCTTTTCTTTTATACAAGTCTCTCAGCCTTCCTTGGTCTTCTCAATGTGTTAGTTGTGTGTGTAGAAAGTCTTCACACACTTCTCAGCCCTTGGATTGCAAATTGCTCTAACCTTATAACTCCATCTTAGCCATAGAATGGGGTCTCCCCGGTTGTGAAAATTGCCAGGGTGGAGGTTATAAGGTTATATGGTGAGGTGGGAACGTCCTGCTATAGACTTTAATCTCTGGTTTTTGTATTTCAACTGAGTGGGAAGTGGTTTTCTTAAAAGACACTACGTTAGTTGAGGTGATCCTAGTTAAAGGGCACGAGTTACCAACTATAGTGAAGGTTCTGCCTGTTGGTTTCCATTTAAATCCTACTTTAGTGAATACATGACCCGTAGGTTTCCAAATATTTTGTTTTTTTATGTTTCTTAGCAGATTTAGTAAGGTTATTCCCACTTTGCATAAGATCAAGAAGACATTTATCATGAACACCATCAAACATAGATTTATTACAAGTAGTACAGAGAATTTCAGAATTCGCATTTGACAGTGAATGCTTAAGATCAACATTACAAATAGGTTTAACAATACAATTCGTTTTATTAACTTTTCTAGGTTGGGCTTCTACTTTATTCTTCTTGTTCCTACTTGGTGTTTGCGAGATCCTATCATTCTTTTTATTGCCTGGAGGATTTGATCCGCAATTACTAGTAGAACAGTTAACTACTGTAGAAGACAACACATGTGTGTTAGAATCTGATGTATCTGAAGACTCTACCCGTTTAATGTTGCTTGAGGATGTGAGAGGTTCAACAAACCTAACTTTCTTGACATTGTTCATGTGTGTGACAGCAACCTTCTTAGTTCTAGATGTTATCGAATTAGGGCACGTATCTTGAACATATACAAGCAACTCCTAAATTCTTATGGCATACTTACAGGCAAAGTCTAACTTACTATCTAAAGGTTGTTTCGCTTTAGCTTGTTTGACTATTTCTCTAAGAGTATTAGCTTGTTCTTGAGTGTGTCTAATATAGTCTATGTGACCATCCCTCTTTTGCAATAACCTAGGAGGCAACAGTACTAAATCAAGCTTGAACATGCCTAGAGCAATAGTGGTGGCAGAAGGTGTGTGTACAACATGTTTAACAATTTCTTTCCCTTTTAATTTACGTAAATCGTTTTCCAATGATGTTATCACAAAAACCTTGTCTTAAATTTGAGCTTTTAAATCCTCATTTTTTTATAGATTTTAAGTTCAGTTTGTTAATTAAAGAGTCACTTTGTTCTTTATGACGAACACAAGTCTGTTTGATCGAGTCAAACTGATCTTTAAAAACCCGTTTCATATGATTAATTTATTACAAAGACGTTTGTTCTCATAAAGCAATTTTGCCACACTATTTTCTAGTTCCTTGTCATGATTAACGTTTTCTTCCTTGGTATTCTCTCTTAAAGATTTAATTGTAGCCTTCAACTTATAAATGGTCTTGTCTTTATCTTGTAGCCGAGCTTTCAAATCATTGATTTCAAAATATTCTTGAATTTCAACAACATTTTGATTAACGCAAGATTCATCGTTTTGAAAAACTTCTTGTTGTAATTGCATTGATGCTTCGAGAGAAATACAATGTTTTTCAAGTTGTGAATAATTTTTCAAAAAATCATTATATGCTTGTTTTGATTTGGAAAGCTCAGCATCAAGATTCAAACACTTTTCACACTAATCACACGTTTGCATTTCCACATTCACTGAATCATTATTTCAAGACATAGAATTTATCACAGTTAATAGAACATCTTGAGACATGATTTTTTGTAAGAGTCGATCATTTGTTAAAAGAATTTATTTCTTAGCAATTTCCAAACATTCTTTATCAACTGAAGACTGTTGAACAGCCGCGTCCATTTGTTCAAAAACTGTTTGTACTTCCGTTAGTTCATTTAGAAGATCTTTATCAAACACATTGAAGATGTCTTTTAAAGATTTTAGAAATGGAATAATTTGATTGTTAAAAACAGTTTTAGTATGCTCAAACCCCCATTCACCTTCTTCAAGAGCATTAGGTGTGGTCCTCTTCTTCACAACAGAGTCAAACTAGGTGAGGTGGAATTTGAGCTTTTTAAGGCTTGCATTCACCAAACTCACCTTAGGTAATTCACCGGGAACTTCCACTATGACAAGTGGTGTGAAAGAAGATTCAATGGATAGATTAAGTATATGAAACCAAAAGGCTTGTTGAGCTAATAATTCTTGTTGTGGAGAAAAACGTTTTTCAAAATCATCAGTTAAGCTATTTAAATTTTCATAATCAATAGGTTTGTGAGAAATTTTCTTTGCAATAATTTCAGGATCTTTTGCTTTTTCAGACATTTTTGATCGACTATCTTCTTTCAAAATAAATGTTTTTTCATCATCAATCACAGTCATAGCAACATGTGTGTTAGACAAAACAACACCATCATACAAGGTTGGTATCATCCGCTGAGCTTTCCTAAGATAAAATAGATTTTGATAACCTAGAGCTTGTTTATGTGTATTATCATAAAACGCTTGTGGCTAAGTTAACATGTGCACTGTCTGAGCAGATTGACCCACTTTACAAATAATATTATCAAGTTCCTTAATCTTCTTTTCCAAATCAATTTCATTTTCCATATATTTATTTTCCTTTTCTTTGGATTCATTTTTGAAAACTAAAAACATTTTGAATAAAGATTCCTTTTCTTTGATTTGTTTAGAAAGATTTTGCTCAAGTGAGTCAATTTGTTCTTTGAGTGCGAGTTTCTCTCTAATCATATCATCCATTTGAGAATCAATTATCTTTTTACGAGTACTTAAATCAATATTAAGACGTTGTTCAAAAATTTTGACCCTTTCCTTATATCTCTCTAACTCAGCGGTTATTGATTCATTTTTCTGTTCCTTATTATCCTTTTCCCAATTATTTACATGATTAATCATTTGTTCAATCACAGACAAAATCATTGAATCTTGTTGTGCCTACAAATTAGTATCTTGAACAGTTGCCTGTTGTGTTTCTTGCAAATATTATGAATATGGAATGATATTGCTATCACTAGATATCTCATTATCTATAAAATCAATTACTGGTGATTGTTCAAAATCCTGCAATGCATGCACACTTTGATTATCCATATCATTCAGATAGGTTTCAGAATTAGGTACCTCTGAGATAACGTTAGAACCATAATTAGAAATGTTAGCCATAAGAACCGCTTGTGCAGTCGAGAGATCATCACAATCAAAATCATAAGTATCAAGATCCTCAGTCTGGAAAGCAGCATTATGAGGAATGACTTTCTGAGCTTGACTTGCTGGAATTCCTGGATCTGCAAGAAATGCGAGTTGTTCCTCATACAATATTTGTCCAGCTTCCTGAGCTTCTCTAACATTGCTTTCTCCTTATACCATGCTGCATTCCTTGTTCGCTTAGGCTGAGTGCATTGCCTAGCCATATGTCTTTCACCTTGGCAGTTGTAGCATTTAACAACTCTTGCCTGTCCACTTATAGTATTTCCCCTTGAACTAGTAGCATTGCACTTATAAGTATTACCAGAATAATTTTGCCCTTGTCTCCCTTGAACTTGTTGCACTGTAACCCTGCCATCTTGAATAGTGGCTTGGTTTCTTAGATTAAAGGAATTTCTGAGTTGATTATTGGTAGAAGGGAACCTTGAAGAAGCTACAACTGTTAGAAAAGCCATTGCTTTATTGAGACAAGCAATTTGATCATCTCCAGGAGAAAACATAGGAACAGCAAAACCTGAGTCTACAAACGATGACTCAGTCATAAGTTGTGTAGGAGCTTGAGGTGATTGATAATCAACTTGTGGAACAGTTGAGGTTTGTGCCTAATTGATCTTATGGTATGATATAGAGTGCTTTGTTATTATTAAGTATTTTCACGTGACATAAACACTTTTCTCATAATATCTTTGGCATTGCGTGTTAGTGAGTATTTTTTAATAAAAAATGTTTCTCCGACACATTTTTTTTATTTAGCCTCGTTTTCGCGAATAACATATGTTTGACCTTGTCTGCTGCACGAGAAGCTTTTGTATTGATATGTGTCCACGTAGTAGTGATGGAGCGGATGATGGTTGACTTGATTTGATGATTATAGACGAAGTCGGTGATAATATGTGACAGCTTATTGAAGGATAGGCAAAATTTGTGTTTGTCATCTTTTTGTAGATAATGTCCGATCTAAAACAGTTTCTGATCGGTCTAACTACCTCGTGTGTGAAAGCATTAAAAATGTAAACTTTCACTGCAACACGACATCACCATGACGCTTTTCATCTTTGTCTGTGAATTATTTTGCCTAAACTGAGTTGTCAGTTTACAAGCACCGCACTATTTCATTACCAATCAAAATTCTTCCCAAACCAGCTTAGGAACATGCCTTTTCAGTATGGCAGAAACGGGCCTCCTTTTTGGTATTTTTATTACGGCATTATTCTTTCATTTTTTTTGTTAGTTTACTGTTTTGTTTGTAAATAATTTATTGTTTGTGGTTTGTTTGTTTTTATAGTTTTCTTTATTTTATGCTTTATCTTAACTATTATTTTTGATTATTTGTTTTTATACTTTCTTTTTTCTTTTATCAACCGCTCTGTCAACACGTTCCGTCTTAAGTATCTGCGCATCCTTTCTCACTTCTCTCTTGTCTATGGAACAGTTTCCATTCACATCTCCAAGAGCACATCGTCTCCATCCTTCGTATTATGTTTCTTTTATCCTGTTAAAGTGTGGTTTATATATAAAAATAAACTTTTCTTTTGGACATTTCTTCCGCACAGCGCAAGATTATTAAATGGCCATCGTCTACTTTTAAAAGGTCATTTTCATAATTTTATATGTTAATTATGAATCGACATCGTATTCTCGTTATAAAAGTCGTATTGATAGTTGTCTCTTAAAACATATTCCTTGAGTTGAATTTAGATCATTTAGATTTTGAATTTTAAAACAAGAGTGCATGTGTCTCTTAACGTTCTAACTTTCTCTTAAAGTGTCATGACTTAGAATACTAATCGCTAAAAAAAATCATGTCTAGTCCTCTCCAATAATACCTTGCTATATTATTGTGCACTTGTCTCCTAACTTTGTTTGTAACACACTTCCATATCTTGATTCCTATGGTGCCCCAAATAAGGGAGCTTACCACTGAGGGGAGCACTTACAAGCGTCCCTACTCATTTAATAGAATTCCATTCGAATGTCTTAATTTTCTATGGAAATTTATTTGATCTAAATCCGCTGAGCCTTTTCCCCAAGAAAAGGTGATGCAATATAGCAACGGAGAGCATCAGGAGATATGTGGTTAAATACAGGGATTTAGTTTAAACCGTATGATAAAGACTCACTGAATGATGCAAGCACACAAATATACCTTTATAGGAAAATAGGATCGGATATGTTAAATACGATGAATGGTGTTTTATTCATACTCCAATACCTCACCCACTCCTCCACTTCCTAATCAAACATCAACCTTGAGTCGATTACCAACCTCTTGTCTTGCCTACTTCTCACCTCTCAAGAACCTTTCTATAACAATCCAAGAAACACACAATCAACCTTCACCATTATTTCGTCATATCTTCTCCTCATTACCTCAAACCTATAGACGTGGAGCACTATCCTCTTATCATTCCTCCAGCAGATATAACCCGGTAAGCACTAGCCATTTCTCATAACTGTCTTTCTCAAACCTCCAACTATATGCTCCAACCATATTCCACTGTTTACCTTTTTGCTTCGACAAAAAGGGAAAATGGCGAAAGTTGCAAACAGAGTAACTTTTAAAACTTTACTATTGCTACTAAGTTTAATATAGTTAATCCATCCTAAAAAGAGGGGGAGAATTGTTAGTGCAAATATACGGTATTTAATTTATTTACGATCTTCTTTTAATGTTTTTGGTGATGACAAGACATGTACTTTTATTACGTAACGGAAAGTGCGCATGTTACTCGTAATCACAAATTATCAATGCCTAATTATTGCATCTTACATACTCCCGACGGCTCCAAGTCTACATCAAAATCGATAGTTGTTTTGCAACCGACGTAAATCACCATAAGGTATGGTACAAGACAATAAATATTTAACACCTCGTGCATAAACCATGCAACGCAAAAACCCTCTAGGACGCGACTTCATGCGCTTAAAACAACATTAATACTAAAACTTGTATAATGATCAATGAAATAAGTTTTTTGTCTTAACCTTTATATTTTTTTAATAAACAAAACTATTCGCAAAAATTATTAGACAAATTTAATTTTTGAATTATACAGAACATTTTATTTTTGTTAATTATTTCGAATTTTCAAAATCTGGTCATTTTCCCCCTAAGAATAAGGTCACTTCTCACCATACAATTTGCCATCACAAAATGACAAAAACAGGGACGTCGGTCGGGCAGTACCCTTAATTCCGGTCGGGTTGCGGCCCCCGTAATTATCCGGCGGCCCCCTAGATAGTCCGTGACCGCCGTAGTCCTGCAGCACATTTTTTTTGGCCCTATAAATAGTAGCTCACGCTCCAACTATTTTCCAAAACTTTTTGGCAACGAAATTTCTCCTCAAATTCTTTCTCTCGTCTAGATCCTCACTAAAATCGCTATAAATCTTTTAAATCATTTAACTATTCGTTTTAATCTTGTTTAAATGTGATCCAATCTTCCTACTCTGTCTTTCTTGCCCTCTAATTGCAAAAAAATATGCGTTCATCTGCAAGGATCCAAAGTTATGTCGTCTAGTTAGTTCATTTGTAATATTGCTACATATAAGCGAGTCCCATGTCTTTCAATTCTTTAGGTCGGGTTAGATCCAAATGATGTAGCTGATTTGTGGATTGTTTTGATTGTAGGGCTGACTTGTATTTTAGGCCTTGAAATAGACTGTTGGTGAAGTGGTAGATTGATTCTAGCTAAGACAGGACTCGACATCTAGCTTATATCCGAAAATAATGTAGCCGCACGTTTATGAGTTGTCGGCCATAAAACACAAGGTTTTGTTATTGTTGACAAACAGAAACATAACGTGTTTGTTGTACCCGCAGAAGGACTCAGAACATCTAGCTTAAATGTCGTAAAATAAATGTCAGCTTTGGTAGAAAATAATGTAAGCTTTGGTACAAGGTTTTCTCCGCCGAAAGGGAGGTTGTTGATTAGTGAAGTAATTCTCGAGTTGGATACTCGGGGAGTGAAGTAGGGCGAAGAGGAGCTTCGTGACCGAACTACTATAAATCACTGTGTCGGTT
The DNA here is from genome assembly GCA_026074375.1 of Tanacetum coccineum. Lineage (NCBI taxonomy): Eukaryota > Viridiplantae > Streptophyta > Magnoliopsida > Asterales > Asteraceae > Tanacetum > Tanacetum coccineum. The sequence goes on from BQNB010002081.1 coordinate 52,586, forward strand.
TGCATTTTCTTTTACCTTTCACTTTACTTATTTCTTTATTTACCGCTTTACTTTTATATTTGCATTGTGCTCATGATTGTGTGAATGATTGTGTATATCTTGTTAGTTAAGGTTGTGTAGATCTTTGTGCTAAATATTGTGAGTACGGTTATATTGTTAGAGTTGGCTAATGTAAACATGTTGTCGATTCTTCTTATATTAAGTCAAACTTGATCGAGTAATTGATACAAGAGATTTAAAGTTTTATTAAGGAAAACGTATCCACCCCCTCTACGGTTTCCACAATAACCTCAAGGGCTATTTTTGTAAATTGAAAAAAATTAAAAATTAGGTTAACGGTCGTAATCCCAAGGACAATTTTTGTAAATTCTAAAAAAAATTAAAATAAGCTTGCCTTCTTGTGATCGTAAATAGCTTTTTCAATATCGGGTAGTGATTGAGTGAAAATATAATCATCCCATATGGCTTCATGTATAGCACTAATAAGATTCAACTTTCTTTCTAGAGCCAAAAATGTTGGATGATTTATTAGATCGGTTATCTTGCACCTTGCATCAAATTTAAAAACACAAAACTCATTTGGAACTCTTCTCAAAATTAAAACTTAAAACATTTAATTATTTTTTTCAAATTCACAAAAGAACTAATACATGCCAAAAACGAACGGGCGTAGGTATGATGTTTCTGTACGAACGGGCCTAGACTGGAAGTTCATTCGGAAGTCCTGCATGGCTAGTTTTGCAAAAGTGTACTTGTGTATTACTGACACTAACTTTGTGTGGGCAAAAATCTAAACCTGTATAGACACATTATGTTTGAGGATAGGTGTGTAACCAAAGATCTTTAACGTCTAACACTTATTATATGTGAAGGAGTAGCTAATTTACCGTTTCCGACAGTTTTCTAAACTCATCTGGACACTTTTTGTCTGTCAGCAAAAGCCATATTTACACAACTAAATAAAAAGTGATAAGTTAGAGTACATATTCGGGTAATTATCCCTATTTAATACCATAATAATGGTATGGAAACACAATATATATACACTTTTGTTCTAATCATAATAATTTCTAAAAGTTAAACTATAAACATGTAAAATCTAATGTTAAATTAAGCACTTGTGTAATAGCCCAAATGCTATCATAATACTACAACAATTATTCATTTATGAGTAAATAAGAGCAATAACTAACAACTAGCTAAGAAGACGATTGCAATGAAGTAGCAAGTTCATGGAAACAATCACTTGCATTGTTTAAATTCTCACGACCGTGGATCTTGATACGCCCTGTCATTTTACTCACGAAAATGTTAGACTCTGCACATAGACCAGAAAAACATGGTTGAAGCATAGCCCTCTTTGATGCTGGCAGCTTTGTCAGAACGCTTACAATGTCTTCCAAGTAGGACGTAATGTTATCAACTATCCGATTCCCGCGACTAATCAGCTCCTCATGATCTATCCAACAACTCTTGATTTGTTTAGTGATTTTCCAAATTTTGTGTCTCTGGTTCTCCATCATTATACATGCTCCCATTGTCAATTGGTTGCTGCATATGATCCCAGTTGGTCTCAACTATATCTTTCTCTATATCTAGATACGTCTGTAAATCAGCCATCCAGACACTTGCTTGTGTGGCATTCATATATGCTACAACCTCCTGCATGATAGAGTTTATAGAAAACATAAGTTAACATTTAACATGATGCATAGCAAAATGTCGGTAAAAAAATAGTTACTTTCGCGTATATCATTCTAACCAACCACACAACATCTAAAATCTCATTCCCATAAACTTCAATCCAAACAAAATGTAACTCTTTTAGCTAGTTGTTTGCGATACCTTATAATTTAAAAGTAAAAATAGATATTGATATGTGGCATATACGAAAGAATATTTGGTCATGGTGTACATACCTGCCTGGAAACCATTGTGAAGGTGGCCCCTTGAGAACTATTTAGCAAATAGTTTTTTACTTCCGCAGAGATATTTACATTCTCCTCTGGAGACTCCCACACATTTAGTGGATAAATATCCAAACTCTTCAAGTTAGCAAACGGTGGAGGGTGATGTGAGATTACTTGGACATATGAAGAAAGAAGCTGAATTTTTTTACAAGCATAAATTATCAATACAAATTAACAACTAACTATTATTGCAATAATCAGACTAAAAAATAAGAGAGAGAAGCCGTATGCTTCATATCAAATGATTATGAGTAATAAAGAAGTAATTACCCTCAGGATCCTATCTACCCTTCATTATCTTCATATACAAATTGACTTGATAGATTTTCATAAAATGTAGTACACAGAAAAATGCAAAATTAAGTAAATATAACAATCAGCACCAACATACCTCGAGAATTTCTAGATTAAGTGTGAGAAATTTGACACTTTGAATCTGTTGAAATAGACGAACAATTTCAAGAGCCTCTGCAGCCTCTTGACTGATGTCACAAATACAAAGATCCACATTTTCCAAAGAATGGAAACCATCTGTAGAAAGGGGCAAAGGATCGTAACCTTCATATATTAAGGAGATTAGATTAGGTGCAGAAATCATATGCTTATACTCCCGCAAACAATCTCTATAATATGTCATAGGTGAATTAAACAATTTATCTCCATGGTATTCTTTAAAACAATATCGAATGGTGAGATTTTCGAGTTGAGGCGCAACCACATTTACAACTGTCGCACTACCCCTTTCATGTTCAAGAGTGAGATTAGATAGTCGCTGATGACGAATACTTAAACTATCCAATCCCTTCGTTTTGCAACTTTTTAAGGTGAGATTCTTCAAGTTTGGACACTTGGAGAAAAGAGTATTTTTATCAGGATAAAACTCGACACAACTAAGATACAAGGTCGTTAAGGCTGGGAGCCCCAAAGTTGACGAGACTGTGAGGTATTTAAATTTTCCATAGTCGACGTGTTCTGTTGTCAAACTTAAACGCTTGAGAGACTGAGAACTTAAGAGAGTAACCATTAAGTCAGAATCATCACACCAGTGAGACCAATCATTCCCAGACATGCATTGAACATCCATTTGTTGGACACTGTGGGATAATATATAATTCATGATTTTTTCGATGTCTGAGGGGCTAACATCTATATTAGTGTTGAGCTTAAGAGAAGACACTGGTACTTTATTATTGCGATGAGACATAATATGTTTAACAAATTGGGCAAAGTTGACGCCAAAATTGTAATCTCCCGAGTTAAACCACGACTTAAGCCACCATATAAGGAATTCGTCACTTGAGAAATTGAGATAAGGCATAGAAGTCCAAATATATCTCCATCTTGAAGACAAAACACTGGTTTTAATAACATCTTGTATGCTCACAGTAGAGAGAGTTTTATGAATAATATCATCTGGTAAACTGCTTAGTCTAGAATCCATTATCTCCTCCACTCTTAACTCCATAACCTACGATTTAACAGAATTAAACAAAAAAAATTGTATGTCTTGACTGGATATATCTCGCACGTAAAAAACATTATTATTATTTGTATTGTCAATAACTATGTTGCACGAGGATGGATACAAAAACGGAGACGTGGACGGAAACGGGTACTTAGAAACGCTAAATGGGTACGGCCACAAACGTTTGCGTAATTCATATAATTATATATATATTTATTAATAAAATAAACATTAAACATCCAACATCAAATTGTTATCACCAAAAAAACAACTAAACAAATAATTAAACAAATAAATAGGGATTTATGAATTTTATAAAGACAAATAAACAACTAAATAAATAACTATATGATCATACATATTACATTATAAAGTACACAGACATGAGACTTGAAACATACATTGATACAATCATACATACCTGATAAGTGATAATTATAAATACTTGATAATACAGACATACTCGCATAGATTCATACGTACTAGGGGTGAGCAGAAGAAACCAAAAAAACCGAAACCGAACCTAAAACCGAAAAAATCAAATCGAAAAAACCGACTGAAATTAGAAACCGATGGTTCGGTTTTTAATTTTTCAAAAACCGAAAAATTTCGGTTCGGTTTCGGTTTTTGTTCAAAAACCGAACCGTAAAAACCGAACCGAACTGAACCAAACCAGTTTTATAATAATATATAATTAATATAATATAAATAAATAAATGATAACTAAAAATTTTAAATTCATATTTATTTTATGGATGAAATTATTATAATATATATTATCTTAATATTTATATATATGTTTGTCGTGTATGTGTGTTTACTTGACAATATATCGTTACAATGACAATAATCATACTATGTGTATTTTCACTTGCATGTGTGTCTTTCATTTATATGTGTATAATTGTAAAAATTTATGTAAACGTTATTAGGCTCATATTGACAAAAAAATTAAAAAAAATTACCAATTTTCTACATAAAGCAAGCTTATTAGTATAAATTAGCAACAACCAAATTTAAACGGTTTGAAACCGAAAAAACCGAAAAACCGAATCGCCAAAAACCGAGCGGTTTCGGTTTTTGGTTTTATAAAAACCGAATATTTCGGTTCGGTTTCGATTTTAGTCAAAAACCGACCCAAACCGAACAGTGCACACCCCTAATACGTACCTGATGATAATTAAACAATCATACTTAAGACATACATAATACATTTATACAATCATACATAATACATTCATACAATCATACATACCTGATAATCATGCATTCAAATAAATTTGATCATACATGTTGATTAACTTTTCCCAAGAAACATTATGAACGATCAAATAATATTATGCATAACATTAAAACTTACTTGATACGAGAGATGAGATCACCATGCACGAAGAACACGGGTAGGATGGAGATCTTATCTTCGACTTAATCCCCTCTTCTTAGTGATGGATAATGTTTGTGTGTATGTTGTGTAATTTTTATGAGGTGAATAATCCTCTATTTATAAGGGAGTTTAAGCAGGGATCAACTCCTAATTAATATATGACTACTTAATATGATCTTATTTAGTCAAATCTCCTATCAAGATTTAGGAGTCACATTATGATAATTAATTAATGATTACCTAAAATAAAGCAATCACATTATGTACACATATATTGAACGTAAATAGATTAAGGACATAATATAGAATATGCTAACATTCTCCCACTTGGGCTTATATCTATTTACACTTTGTACAACATTATTTAATTACTTTTAATATTACTCATATAAATCAACAATATATAATATGACAACCACGATTTAACGAGGTTAGTTTAACCGTTAGTGTTGACCTAGCTAGCTTTATGTGTTTGGTTTTATGTGCGTAAGTTGATTTAGTGATTTATGTTATATGTGATTGTGATGGTAGGAATGAATGATTTAATCATTTCATTTCGTAATGATGGTGATTTTGGAATGTTAGTGCATTTGGCGATTATAGCTTTTGAAGAAACTAGTTCTCCAAACTAGTGAGTTCAGAAGTAATTATTTAATACTCAAGGTTTATTAATTCATTCAATAAGTTTGTGATAATAATATTTTGAGAAAATAATAAGTGTAGTAAACAATTTCTACATACTATTAACAAGTATTGAATGTAAAAGAAAGGTAACTTAATAAAAGACGAGGCGTTCGAGCCCGTGCGTTGCACCGGGCTTCGTCTTTAGGTAAATTCATACTTTTACTTATATGGTGTCTCTTTTAAGTCTTTGATTGTTATATGTTGTAATATAGACGATGTTTTGTTTAGGATATGTTTATCTAATTAGTTTGTAAGTATTACGTGTCGAGTGTCATTTTAAAAAACTGTAGGGTAAAACTGGCTCGTACGTGTGTAGTGTTTTAATGTTTGATTGTAGCATGTTGTAATATAGACGATGTTTTGTTTAGGATATGTTTATCTCATTAGTTTGTAAGTATTAAGTGTCGATTGTCATGTTAAAAAACTGTAGGGCAAAACTGGCTATCACGTGTGTAGTGCTTTAATGTATATGAATTTGTAATCGAGGGTTGTTTTAAGATTTATATATAGTTATAAGGGGTTTGGTTTGTGCAATTTGTAGAGTGTGGGGGCTTTGTTTGTTTGGTTTATAAATATAAAGGGTTTAGTTTGTGTATTTTAGGAAATTGAAATTTAATGTTTTCCCTGTATATTTGAAGTGATGGGCATTTAGATCGTTCTCTGCTCCCCGCCGTTTGAGTATCTCGGAATGATGGTTTTGGAGGGTTATTTTCCACCACATATTTGTGTATATATATGTGTTACTATTGCCCCATTTGATTATAATTTGTTTCATCCTATAACCTTCCCCCCAATTTATAACCCTAATTCCACTACTTTTCAACACCAATGGCTAATCCAGGTCCTCAAAACATCGTTGCTAGGCGTGTTGTTGATGATTTAATTGCTTTTAGTGGCGAAACTTCAGTTCCACGATACATGAGTTTCTTCCTTGATCAAAAGATTGCCGAAACCCGCCGCTTTGTGACGCGTATGCGTGAAGAAGCTGACACAATTAGGGGTTGTATTGCTCAGATGACTGCTCTTGTTGCTGAACTCCAAGCGATGGAGAATGACGATGAAGTTTATAATGCTTTGTTGGCTGCGAAGGATGCTAAGCGTGGGGAGGAGAGCAAGCTTTTGGCGTTGACTGAGTTGATCGCAGAAGCTCTGGAAGACATTCATACCCTGGAGTTGGATTTGGAGATATTGGGTGGTGATGGCAATGGTGTTTAGGTCTGGGGGTTGGTATCTTTTGTTCTAGTGTTTATGGTTTTAGTTTGTGTAGTCTTTTGAGTTTGCAGTTTGTGTTGAAGGTTATGTTAAGTTATGAAGATGTATGGATGATATTATGGTTTCTGAATAATAAAGTAGTTTTATTATGTTAGATGATTGTGTTTTATTAATTCTGGCTTATGATTATTGTTTGTTTATTTATTTAATGTTGTGATTGTGTTTGAGAAAGTTGTGGAAAATCACTTGAAATATAGATTCAATTGTAGTGTTTCTTGGTTCATTTGATATTTTGTTGTTTATGAATGGTAGCAAGGCCATTTTTTGTATGTTGAACAATAAGCATTATTAGTCTAAAAAGTGGTGGTTGTTGATTTATTGTATAAATTAGCTGTTTTTGGTTGTTTGATATTAGGAGATATATGGTTTTTTGTATTTGTGTTGTGTTTACAGTGTCATTTGGATAATTTTGTTTTGAGTTTGACAGGGGTTGGTTAGCATAGTTGAAAGTTTTTGTTGAAGTAGTTTTCCATTTTGTTATATGATTGGAATGATTCTGCATTCAGTGTGCAGAGTATTGACGCTAAAGTGGTTATGATTTTGCATATTGTTATGTTTGTACAGGTTACTGTGTCGTGAACATACCTTTGTTGCGTACTTCAATTTTTATTCAAGAGCTATTGAGGGTCTGCTTTACAGGTTAGTTTTCTAATTACCTAATATGATGGTGTTTTGTTATGTGGTTTAAATCCAGCACAGTTAGTTTGCCTAAATATGGCTTGTTAGTTGTAATGCTAAAACATAATTTGAAATAATAGGTCGACTTGTTAAGTAAGGTTGTTGAATGTCTCTTTGAAAACAATGTTTCAGGTGTGATTGTGTAGTTCCTTGTTTTCATCTGGTATCATTAGTATCTTCAAGCCTTCAGGGTCTGTGACTCTAGAAAGTGCGACATAAAGCTGACCATGGCTGAACACAGGGTTGGGTAAATAGAGGCCAACATGATTAAGTGACTGCCCATGACTCTTGTTAATCGTCATCGCGTAGCATGGTCTGATAGGGAATTGTCGTCGGTTTAGCACGAATGGCCATTTTGATTGTGTTGATGTGAGTATTATCCTGTGTATTAGTACGTTGTCTCCCACATGTGAGCCGGTTAGAATTTTGGCCCAGATTACAAACTGGCCTAGGTCAGTGATGATGAGGCGAGTTCCATTGCATAGGCCTTTGCTTGGGTTAACGTTCCGTATGAGCATGATGGGGAGTTCCTTCTTTAAGCATAGAGAATGCGGCGGCATGCCTGGGAAGTTTAAGCTGTTCAAAAACTCGACTGGGTATAGGTTGTGTTGTTCTAGTGTATCTGTCGAAGCCTTGCAAATTTCGTCAGCACTATTGTAGGTGACAGTGTCACCTGCCAATTTTTTAAACATATACGCATTAATTGCGTCTGCGTCATCATTCCTAGGAGTTAGGATTGCACGTTCTTTTAGATAGTCATCGTCGTGCTGCCTAGTAGTGAAATCAGGATATGTTTCTTGGACAATCTGTTCAATGGGATTTGTCCATTCCTTGATTAGGAATCTCTCTGGAATCTCAATCCAGGTTGCCTCATCCTCTCCTTGTTTTTTTTGCCGGCACGGTACCATCGCTAACAGCTAAAACCCATTGATTGAAATCCTATTTTTTGGGTATCAATCTCGCCATTTTCGTAATACTCATTAACCCTCATGCTCCGTGTAAGTGTAAACACCTTGCAATATTTCCACAGTTGTGATCTGTTTATGCAGGATTGAACAATGTCTGCGCGTTTTCCTTTTGGGATCACTGGTAAAATTTGTCTGAAGTCGCCACCTAATAATACCGTCAGACCCCCAAACAGCTGGTTTCTTTTCTAGGGGGTTCTTATACCCCGAGTATATCCCTTAACGTTTTGTCTAACGCTTCAAATGCATATTTCTGTGTCATGGGGGCTTCATCCCAAATAATAAGCTGAACTTGCTGCATAAGCTCAGCTAAGTGTGTGTTCTGTTTAATTCTGCATGTGTTGTTCTCCATTAACTCTAGAGGTATTACGAATCTGCTATGTGTCATTCTCCCACCTGGCAATAGTAATGATGCAATTCCTGAGGTGTAAACAAAATTTAGTATTTGACTCTATATACATTTATTATGGGATCATTCGTAAGGAAAAATGTGAGGATTATATAGTTAATATGTATTATATATGATACCTGATGATGCGACCGCAAGCACAATCATTCTTTCTGACCGTAATCTTGCCATTATAGTTTTGTAGAGAAATGTTTTGCCTGTTCCGCCTGGTCCATACAAAAAGTAAAATTGCCCCTCTTGGTTATACACAGAATGCAGCACCTGCTCATAGATTAAGCGTTGTTCTGGGTTTAACAACACATGAAGTTGTTGGTGTTCAGTCTTACTTTTGTTCATATCAAAGGCAAGAGTTTCTTTGATCAAACGATTTTCCATGTTTGTTACCAATTTTGGGTTAGGTTTTTGGTAGATCGGAAAAATCTCGGCCATGTATGTTTAAAAACTCTTTGATTTCCATGATGCAATAGTTCTGGATTTGTTCGCTGCTAAGCTGCAGTTCTGGGTATTTAAAAAGTTTCCTCTTTTTATGTAGAATATCTTCAGACATAGCTTCCCAGTTTTCATTCGACAGCTTTAGTGTTCAGCTTACGTCGCAGAAAATCAGAATAGTGACCAACAGGTCGCGCAGTTGTGGGCCTAATGCCCTGAAACACGAACCCGAAAAACCGGTTTAACACGAATGAGTACGAATGAGCACGTTGTTCTTAATATGCTTTAGTATAACTCGTTTAGTTGTTTTTCATGTTGAATAAATCACCCTAGTTTCTTAACGTATAACTCGTCCTCATTTTTTTTAAATGTATTGACTGCCTATGATGTGGTATTGTTCACCCAACAAAACGCAATCCTTTTCTTGCTAGGCAAACCGCAAGATTTCCAAGACAAAACGCAGGCGTGAACTTGAGACAAATCGCAACAAAAACAAAACGCAATCTTGAACTAGACAAAACGCAATGTTTCTTGAGATTTGGGCAGCATAACGTTTCTATTTACTTGATAATTGTTCTTCAGTGATCAAAACGCAACACCAAAACGTAGCTCTTGGGGGGACCATTTGTCAAAACGCAGTGTACCTGTTTGCCAAAAACTACTACAAGACTAAAACAAGGACCACAAGTCATTTTCCACTTAAACTAATCAACTAAATACTTGACAACCCACAATCAAGAATCCTCCTCAAATCGCAATGAAGAACACGATTTGAATAAGCACTATTAAACCTCAAATAAGCCACGAAAACAAGGTAATAAGCTACCAGTAATATTCAACAAGAAGTTATATCCCTTAAGTTAAACGTGATTTTTGACACAAGAAAGAGCCTAGCTTTTTAAGAGAAAAATAAGCTTAAATGAAAGGAAACGTGACCCTGAATAGCTGAAGAAGCTGAATAAAGATTTGGAAAAAAAAGCCACGAAACTCAACTGTAAAAAAACTATGTAAGGATTGTAAACAAGAAAAATACCAACTAAGCTGTTTCGAGCTTGACTTGAACCTTGATGACACACAATAAGCTACCCAAAAACGTGATAAGCCAACGGAATAAGCACAAATAGTCTTCGACAATAAGCTACAAAAAGAACTCCGAATAAGCTGTTAACGACTTGAGGATGATGAAGCTAATACTCAAACGTGAAAAAAATGAAATACGAAAACGACAACAAAGGTGATAGAAAAAAGAGATGTCCTAGACGACAAAACAAATCAAAACAAATGTTGTGTGTGGTTATATGTAATTCTGTTTGCAAAAATGTTTTGATTGGTAAAAAACTGTTTTGACCCACTTGCAAAACAAATGAAACGATTTTAGTTAAAACAAATGAAAGCTAAGATTTTTGTTTTAGAAAGTTAAAACGATTGAAACAAGAAAAATTAAGCCGTAACCAATAAGCTCAAATAAGCACCGCAACAAAAACACTAATGGAACCAAGATGGAACCATGGCTCTTGATACCAATTGTAGGTTCCTATGTTTTCACACAAACATGAACTAGAGAGAAAAAGTTAGAGAGAGAGATGGTTAGGAGAAAGCTAGAGAAAAACACACTAAAGAGTATGTGTAAAATGAATTCTTCCAACACCCTCTCTGTGTGTGGAGAGGGTTTATATAGTTACAAAGGTGTGGGCTAACTGGCCTTTCCTTAGGCTTTCTATAAGCCGGCCTGGTTAGCTTCGTAACTATAACATAAAATTGTCTAACTATTACAAAGGCTTGTGAGATCGATAATGATCGTTACTTCACTAAAAACTGAATTCCTGACATATTAGATTCATCGTACTCATCATGTTCTCATTATCGGAACGTCTCAAAGCAGACAGCACAATAAGAGTGAACCAGCAAGTTACTATCTCACCGATTGAAATATAAAATTGATTTGAAAATCAATCGAGAACCCCCCCTTGGTCACTTGCTAAGTGGTTTTGTGATTATCGGAGTGTTAATCATTTCAAATTCATCTTCAATCGTCAATTCATAAGCCTGGGAACAAATTTGATTCTTATAGAAACGCACCATGGGTATTAACTTTCTAGTTGTCACAACAGGTTTAACTTGTATAGATCGCACAAGTAGCCTACCATGAGCTTGTTTGATGTTGGCTCAAGACAGGATTTCTATTTCATTGTGAATAGTATCACTAGAATGTTCTGGAAAATTAATAAGGATATTGCTTAGGAGGGGGGCTCTTAATGTATATCTTGTTATTCACATTGTGTGACTTAGCAAGCATGATTTGACAATGTGTCATAATGAGATTTATGGTTGTTGATCTCTTTTAAGCTCTAGGACTCAATTTGTGCACTTTTGTTTTAGTGTGACTCGAAGGATGGAGCAGATGCACTTTTCAATCTCAACTAACACGGAGTGAGAAAGTCGATAGAAATGTGTTTAATCTCCGTGAGAAATGAAACAAGAGTATGTCTAGAGGACTTGGGAGTGGCATAGGGTGGGTTTGGTGCCATAGCACATAGGTCCTGACAGTCTTTAATGTTAGACAACAACAAAGTGTTTCCGACAGTTTATGTATTGAACCGGTTTCTGCCTAAGTGTATGGAGGGCTTTTTCATTTTAAACCCTATATCCTTACAATTGTTTGTTCATTTAAACCCTTCAATGCTTACCGAGACTTCCATAACTACACCGTGTTGGTGTTAATTCCAGTGTTAGCTCCCATCTCAGTTGGAATAATTTTGATTCTTACTTTTTCTCCTTTTGTATCATACCCAAGGACTTTTACACTATCTAGTGGATATCCCTGGGTAGATCCCTCCGGTTCTGGCTGGATCATGGTATTTGAATACCTATGCCTAACCACCTTATAACTCCATAAATTTAAGTACACAGCCGGTCTTTTGGGTATTCTATCACAATCAAAACCAAAATCATTGAAAAGTTCAATCAAAGTGTTTGATATAAATATCAAAAGATTTACACTTTGAGAGTTTTTCATTATCACTAAAAGCTCCCCCTTAACATGTGCATCGTAATCGTAGTACATGCTAAGTGTAAAGTGCATTGAGTCCATTTTATATGATCACATTTCAGTACAAATTAGATGCAGTTTAATCACATTTTCTCCCCTTATCCAAAATGTTAATCCCTTGATATTTTGGATATCAATTGATTAAACGGTCCGGGACAAAATGTTACATAATATCTATTAGGAACATTTTAATGCTCCCCCTCAAATTATGGGGGCACTATATGGCGTTTGAGTATGTTAATTTGAAAAAATTTGAATTTACTAAGAAATTCTTGAAAATTCATACTCAAACACTATATATGTCCAATTTTTAAGTCTATACTACATATTTACTACACATTTATATATTCACAAGATTATTATGTACGAGGTTTGACCTGAATGATGAGAACATCATATGATAGAATCATATGGTTCTATGTAGTAGCCGTAGGTCTTCCACGTAGACTCTTTTAAGAAGTTGTCTTAGCTTCCCCCTAAATCAGCAATCCTTTCTTGAGTAGATTCAAAACTTTCTTGCAAGCCGCATCAAGCAGTCTTGATGTAAAAAGCCTAAATATCTGAAGTACACAATTAATTCGAAACCGTAACACCAAAGTCAATTAAGTTCCGGATGTCACAATAATTCCCTCTTAATTAGTCGAAATGAAAACACCTAAGTCAACTAAGTCCTAAATGTACACATTTCTTCTGGCCGGATACTGACTAACTAAGGAATCATCATACTTATCATATCTAAATGTACTTCTTTGATCAAATATTTCTACTCCTTTTAAAAATAAGCTTAGTGATTAACTGATTGGGTAAAACATTAATTGAATCAGAAAGAATTCTTCTCAAGTTTTAAATAATTATTCTCCTAACACTTCCCCCTAGGAACTCAAATAAAGCATACTAAATGTTGACGAGATGTCTCTTTCCCCATGAGGTTGAAATAGTGCACTCGAAAGAAACAAAGAAGGCCTAAAATCAAAAGAAGCTATCCATGAAGACAAGTTCAAGAGAAGGCTATCATGTATACATCTACTCCTTCCCCCTTGTTGGTTTCGACACCTCGAAATCAGCAAAACTTTGTACGCACACATACTTGAGATCGTGTTTTAAGAATATATAGGCTTAGATCTATAAGTGAGAATCAACTTCAAGGCATTTAAAACTATAAAAGTATTTCCAAGCATTTCTAAGTCTTTTACAAACTATGAGGTGTTGGCAATATTTATCGTCTGTAGTTTAAAGCCTGAATTCACTAAGTCTCAAAGTGTAAATAAGTCCCTAAAGTTTTAAACAAATGACATCTAAAGCTCTTGTAGTTAATATAAATTAACTCTTCTCTTAATTGTTATCCGTCATTATCAAAAACTTCATCCGTTTATTCTGTGACTTATTTTGAAAGACCGTTTTAAAAGATTATTTGATGACGATTTCTCCCCCTCAGGTAATGACCCGTTTTATATTTAAAGAGTTGTTGTCATTGTGTGAGTGGTCGAATTGTCTTTGAAAATCTTTTTGTTATTTACTGAAAACACTGATACATTGTTTAGACAACTTTTTACCAAAAAAAATAAGATTTCTCTTATTTTAACACATAAGCGCACTGACACGTACACTTATGGAATATAGGAAGCACGGGTTGTGATGCAAAGTAATGACAAGCCTTTGCATGGTCATAAAGTAGACCATGCCCGAGAATAAATTTCCGTTGAGAGGTCAAGTTTCCTTTTTGAAATACTTGCCTTTAAGATGATGACCGGGTTGCTATTTGAAATAATAGCAAGCCATTTGGCATGTTTTGAAAACATTTGGAACTTCTGCTCGAACTTCATTTATAGCCTCGTATCATTATTGAATGACATTTCTAAGACCGTAAATGTTATCGATTTTCAGAAGACATGCCATTATTACCTCTTTTTATATTTTTCTTATTTTTTATATTTTTTCTTTGGTTTTATATATTTTATACTTTTGTATTTTGATTTTATATAAGGTTTTTGAAAATGAAAAATCTTGTTGGTTTTTCTGGTTTTGAATATATACATATGAAACATAGGATATCAGAATAGGTACCACCACTATTCTTCAGCTTCATCTGCCAACTGTTTCAATGTCTCAGGCATAAAACTTCGTATTCCCAGCTTGTTGATCAGAAATTCAATTCTTTTTCTGCATAGGGCTTTAGTGAAGATGTTCGCTAGTTGATACTTCGTGTTGATAAAGTAAAGCTCTACTACTCCATTCTCCACTTGCTCTTTGATGAAGTGGAATCTGATGTCAATATGCTTTGAGTGAGAATGTTGAACATTGTTGCAGCATAAGGCAATAGCGCTTTTGTTATCACAATACATTGGAATTTTATTGAATCCAAGGCCATAGTCGGTAAGCTGTGATCTCATCCAAAGGATTTGAGCACAACAGCCAGACATAGCAATATATTCAGCTTTCGTACTGGATATCGCAACGCTTTTCTGCCTTTTTGATGACCAGCTAACAAGTCTGTCTCCCAATAATTGCATACATCCAGAAGTACTTCGTCTAGTATCTTGGCAACCCGCGTGATCAGCGTCTGCATAAGCTGTTAGAGCAATAGAAGAATCCTTTGGATACCAGAGTCCCCGATTTATGGTTCCTCGTAGGTATTTAAAGATCCTTTTTACAGCATGGAGGTGCTTTTCGGTAGGCTTTGCCTGATACCGGGCACACATGCATACAGAAAATGTTAGGTCTAGTCTACTGGCTGTAAGATACATAAGGGTGCCAATCATTCCACGATAGTGTGTAGGATCTATGGCTTTCCCTTGTGTATCTTCATCCAGTTTGGATTTCTCCACCATGGAAGTATCCACGGGGTCACTAGATTCCATACCATATTTCTTCAAAGATTCTAGAGCATATTTAGATTGGTTTAAAAAAATGATATTTTACCCATCATCGACATCGTAAACTTTGAACACAATATTTTTAAGAATTGGTCACATAATTCAGGTGTAGTAGATGCAAAGATTATATCATTAACATAGATTTGTACTAGGAGAATATATTTGCCTTGTCTTCTGATAAACAATGTGGGATCCACGGTTCCTTTAGAGAATTCTTAAGAGAGTAGAAACTTCGACAATAAATCGTACCACACGCAGGGAGCTTGTTTCAACCCATATAGAGCCTTCTTAAGCTTATACACATGATTCGGATTGTCTTGATCCACAAACCCGTCCGGTTGACTGACATATACTTCTTCGCGTAGAATGCCGTTCAAGAATGCTGTCTTAACATCCATTTGGTAGACGATCATATTCATGTGAGCAGCATATGCGAGGAAATGTCGAATAGCATCGAGTCTAGTCACTAGAGTAAAGGATTCCTCAAAATCAATTCCCTCTTCTTTACGGTAACCACGAGCAACCATGCGATCCTTGTTATTTAGAATTCCTCCCATTTCATCAAGTTTTACCTTATAAATCCATTTTAAAGTAATGACCATCACTTTATCTGGACGTGGAACGAGTTCCCAGACTTTAAGACGTTCAAATTCATGTAGCTCCTCTTGTATTGCTTCAATCCAACATGCTTGAGTTAATGCGTCTTTATAGTTCTTTGGTTTAACTGATATGAGAAAGGAATCGTAGTAACACAATAAAGCTTGTTCATGGAGTTGAAGTCTTGTGGAAACAGGTCTTTTGAGTTCACCGATGATGTTTTCTAAAGGATGATCCTTGGTCCATTTGGTAACGTGTTCTGAGTTAGGAGTAGCAGTATGCATAATAGTAGGAATAACATCCAAAGAAGAAGATGCTTTAGAATCGTTTTCTGGAATTGGAATACCAAAGAACGGATCGTTATCATGTGTGCAACATCTAAGTCATGATTATCTTCTTCAACATCGTTAGGAATGACAGGAGATTGATTTTCGGGTGTTGTTTGTGAGTTACTAGGTGATGATGCATCTTGATCAACAGTTGTTAAGGAAGGTGAACCGGTTGATGCAGCGGGTTCTGGAGCTACTACTTCAGCAATTAGATCAATGACTTTAGGGGCTGGGCAATCAAATAGTGGTTGAAACAATAGATCCCAATTAGTTCTTGAAGGTGGTACAAATAGTGTTGAAGGAGGAGGGTTTGGCACGAGTCTTGAACTGATTATTGCAGGAGTCATTTCATGAAGTGCGGGTCCTGAACTGCTGTGTTCAAAAGCCATTGCAGTCAGCACATTAAAATCTACATGAATTGTCTCAATGATTCATCTGGTACGTCGGTTGTAAATTTGAAATGCCTTCTTTGTGGGTGCATAGCCAATGAAAATACCAATATTAGCTTTCAGTTGTAACTTTCCCAAGTTCTCGCTATCATTTGTTGGATAACACAATGCACCAAATACATAGAAGAATGATAAGTCGGGAAGTTTGTCATGTAAAAGCTCATATGGTGTTTTGCCATGAAGAATACGTATGATGGAACGATTTTGGGTGTAACATGCGGTAGCTACTGCTTCTGCCCATAAGAATAACGGAGCTTTTGCATAAATCAACATTGTGCGGGCAGCTTTAATTAGCATACGATTACGTCTTTTAACGACACCATTTTGCTGTGGAGAGTGAGCAACAGATGTTTCATGAGAGATGCCAACCTTCTCATAATATTCACGCAACGTTTGATTAACAAACTCAGTTCCATTATCTGTTCTTATTCGTCTGACAGGCACTTTAAGCCGCACTTGGATCATCTTGAGAAACTTGATTATGAAATCTGGAGCTTCATCTTTTGACCTTAAGAATTTTACCCATGTAAATTGAGAGTAATCATCGACAATGACAAGGATGTACTTCTTTCCAGTAACACTTGCGACACGCATTGGTTCACAAAGATCCATGTGCAAAAGATAGTGTTTTTCTTAGTTGGTGTCTTTAGATTTAGGTCTATGGGGTTTCTTCTTGCTTTTGCCCATTACAGACACAGAACACAGATGGTCCTTTTTAAACTTTAGCTTAGGGAGACCTCGAAAAAGACCGTGTCTAGCTAAATGGTTGATTGCACCAAAGTTCATATGAGACAGACGTTGGTGCCATAGCCAGGACTTAGTCTTTGAGGCCTTTGACAAAAGACATATAGGAGAGGACGCCATCATATCTCCAAGAGACAGAGTATACAGATTGTTTCCTCGAGATCCAGTCAAGAGATCAACACCTTGTAAATTACGAATGAAGCATGTGTGTTGACGAAAATCAACTTCAAGGTTAGAATCACAAAATTGCCTAACAGAGAATAAGTTGTGTCTAAGTCCTTCCACATTGTAAACCCTTGAGCACAAGAACTTGCAAATTCGTGTATAACTGTCCCTGCGAATTCGGATTGTTCTAACAAATTTGCATTTTTAATTCGAGTTTTCATGTGTTTTTCCACTTCAAGATTTACTCATTTAGCCTCATATCATTCACAAGAACATTTTTTTAACTTAGAAGCACAGATTCAAGCAAAATCATTCAAACGAGCATTCAAATCCAAGAAACCATGTTAACCAAAGAATTAAAACATGTTATATTCGAGTTTCAAAGCATACACACATTCATTAACACATTAATCATTTATCCAACTCAAAACCCACAAACTTTTGCAACTAAAAACTCAAAAACGCATATTTTCATCATAAAGAATCACTCAAATCATACACATATGATATCTTTATTAAAAACTAAATTAGACGAGTCTTTAACACCCTCAAATGAACAAAACCCCTCTATTAATTTTAGTTTTTATTCAATTTTAAATTTCATGAACCCTAATTTGATTTTAGGGTTTTTTTGAAATTAGAACTTCTTAAAAACCAAATTCCTTTGAGACGTGAGATCACAAGGGTGTAAGGAACAACGTTTTCTTAATACCTTAAGCACGAGAATGTCTGGATTTCAAGATCGAAGGTGTTGCGATCGAGTGAGGATTTTGAAATAAAAAGAGTAGGTGTAATGTGTGTGTGTGTGTGAAAAAGAAAACGGGAGGGGTGTGTGGGGTGTTATAAAACAAACTTTGTTTTTGGCACTTTCACTCCCTAAACTTTCAGATCTTTTCTATTTTTAGATATTAAATTGCTTAGGCTTAACAAAGTTATCACAGTGGCACATTTAGTCCCTATAGTTTTAACTAATATACCTAACAACTTAATCTTGCACATATTTTCTACATCAAGAGCATAAACAGTAACATATAAGGCACACATAAGCTAAATTTGATTAACTTTCTTAAAAAATGTTTTCAGTTATTTTTTAAAAACCTTTATCCCTTTTATCAAATGACGTTCTGAAGAAGATGTTTGACATTTTCTCCCCCCTCAAACAATGACCCATTTTCTATTTAAAGAGCTGTAGTAGTTGTTAGAGAAGACAAATGTCTTTAAAAAAACATTTTCTGATGAAGCAATGTTTTTACTCATGAAAACAATCACCAATTGAAAATAAGATTTCTCTTATTTTTACACATAAGTGCACTGATACGTACGCTTATGGAAATATCAAAAGCACGGGTTGTGTTGCAAAGTAAACACAAGCCTTTGCATGGTCATAAAGTAGACCATGCCCGAGAATAAATTCCCGTTGAGAGGTCAAGTTTTCTTTTTGAAATACTTGCCTTTAAGATGATGATCGGGTTGCTATCTGAAATAATAGCAAGCCATTTGGCATGTTTTGAAAACATTTGAACTTCTGCTCGAACTTCATTTACCCCAGGGCCTCCCCCCCATCGTATCATTAGTGAATGATATTTCTAAGACCGTAAATGTTATCGATTTTCAGAAGACATGCCATTATTACCTCTATTTGTGTTTTTCTTATTTTTTAATTTTTTCTTTGGTTTTATGAATATTATATTTTTGTATTTTGTTTTTATAAAAAATTTCAAAAAAATGAAAAATCTTTTTGGTTTTTATGGTTTTAATATATATACATATGATACATGATATTTGAATAGGTACCACCACTATTCATCAACTTCATCTGCCAATTGTTTGAGAGTCTCCGGCGTAAAACTCCGCATTCCTAGCTTGTTGATAAGAAATTTAATTATTTCTCTTGCAAGGCTTTAGTGAAGATGTCCGCCAGTTGATACTCCGTATTGGCAAAGTAAAGTTCAATCACTCCTATTATCAAACAATGCCCTTGATAAAAGTGAAATCTGATGTCTATATGTTTTAACCTGGAATGTTAAACATTGTTGCCAGTTAAGGGAATAGCACTTTTGTTATCATGGTACATTGGAATTTTATTAAATCCAAGGCCATAGTCGGTAAGCTGTGTCTCATCATAAGGATTTGAGCATAACATCCCGACATAGCAATATATTCAGCTTTCGTACTAGATATCGCAATGCTTTTCTGCCTTTTTTTATGACCAGCTAACAAGTCTATCTCCTAAGAACTGCATACTACCAGATGTGTTATGGCATATATCTTGACAACCAGCATGATCCGTATCTGCAAATTTTCTTAGTTGCAATTGAAGAATCTTCGGATTATCCATAGTTCCCCGATTGACGGTTCCATTTTAGGATAAAGAAAGTTCTTTTGACCGCATGTAAGTGCTTTTCGGTAGGCCTAGCCTGATACCGGGCACACTTGCATATAACAAATTGTAGGTTAAGTGATATGTGAAAAATAACATATCTTTTGTATATCAAAAATGATCCTTAAATGATCAAAATGTGTAAAAATATGCCTGTATTTGTGTATTTGGTTGTTTGTGAATGTGTAGGTACGGATATTGCAAAAATCACAAGTAAACGGTCAAAACCGGACAAACACGGACACGGGAACGGAAGAACACACAAGAGATGGAAATTTTCTAGCTTTGGTCAACACAAGTCAACCCTTGGTCAAACTTAGTCAACTCACAAAAGACAAAATCCTCAAAACACCCAATAAACCCTTAATGTTAAATCATAATACAAAAATAATCCCTAAACCCTAACACCATTATCTCTTTTTTATTAAAGAGATAACGGTCGTTAACCCTTTATATTAAACCCCTTAAAAACCAAAACACCCGGCCCAATCCTTTATTATAAAACCCGGGCCCAAGTCAATACCTCACATCCTCAGTCAAACAAAGAAAAAAAAACAGAAAAAGGTGGAAGATGGGTGTTACGATTACCCATCAACCCCAATTAACCATCAGTCTTAAAACAAAGGGTAAATCCAATTGGACTATTCGGAACAAAGATTCGAGTGCTAAGTAATGAGTCAGCATAAAAAAATCATCATCAAAGCTCTCTCATTGGCTAGAATTGACCAGGGAATGACACGTGGGATCCAAAGAAACACACTCTAGATGGGATTTTACACTAAATCCTTTGTTAAAGAAGTACAAGGCCTCTGACACACGGATTGCCAAGCTGGCAATCCGTGTGCTCACTTAATGATCCAACAGTGAAGATTGAAGAGCCAATGATTGCAAGGAATGAAGGGTGTGGATCAAGAGGAGTGTCTAACTAACTTGAAGACCTAAAAGCTTCCTCATCTCCTATAAATAGAGATCACTCCTCACTCACATTTATCTTTTTCAGTATCTAGTGTAGCTTAGTGTAGACGTATTTCAGTAATTTTTAGCTTAAATGTCATTTTAATTCTTGTAATTTCCTTTTAAAAAGCATTGTAATTCATATTTCAGTAATAAAATTGTAGTTCACTTCTAAACTTGTGATTAGATTTATTTTTGCTTAATATGCAAAATGGTTTAAATAAGCTCTCAACTGTTCAATAAGCTTTTAATAATCTGTCATAAGCTAGCTACACTCTTATTTAGGCTTTTAAAGCTTAAATGAGCTTATTATCTCTTAAAATCTCCAATCAAATTACCTCAGCTTATTTTGGAAGGGAAACCAGTCATGGAAGGGTTTCCAAGACAATACTAGCTTATCTAAGATAAGCTAGAGCTTGTTGATAGCTCAAAAGAGCATTTATAAGCCTTGTTTTGTGCAAAGGCAGTTGTAAGTCCTCTCTTTACATTTTGTAGCTTTAAATTGCATTTTAGCTTATTACTGTTTAATAATAGCTTATTTCTGTTTAGATTAGCTTATTTGATGATTAATATAGTTATTAGATGCTCAATATGTTTGCTTGTTAGTTTAAGATCTTAGTTTGCACTTATTTATCTTAAAACAGTTAAAAAACCAAATATATAGCATTAGCTTGTAGCTTATCATTTCTGCTTATTCAGTGGTTTAAATTTGCTTATTATGTTTGTTAGAAGTTCTTTGATATCTGTTATTTGATCTTTGTTCTATAAATCTCATCATTATAAGCTAAAAATAAGTTTTAACTTTTTAAAGGAGTGTTTGAGACATGACAGTATTAACTAAGTGAATACTGTCAGGTTCCTTTTGGTCCTTTAGTTTGTGTATAGATTGAATAACTCTCATTTTTCATAGTTTATAAGTTGGATTTTGGTTCTTTGTAGGATTAAGTTTCAAGTCTTTATAGTTTATAAATAGAGGCTTAAACCTGTTAGCATAAGTTCTAGGTTCTAAGTTTTTTTTAGCTCAAATCTGTTCTAGTGAATGTAATTGCTTTAATTGCTCTTAATTTACTTGATTAAAGTTGTAGAAGCAAGTACCTTAGGTCTGCATAAGTTAGTTCATAGTTTAGGCTATAAAAAGTGTCAACTGCATCAGCAGTCATAAAAAGCCAAATAGCCAATTTTCTAGCTTAAAAATCAGTAGGTAAAATTAGTTTTTAGCTTTTCAAATTTTGTTTACAAGTAGTTTTTAAGTCATTATCAATCTACTTTAGCTTATTTTGCTTTTAAAAGTTCATTAAAGCTATCTGTTTTTAAGCTCAAATTCAGCAATTTGTCTTTTCAAAAATCAAGTAATAAACTCAGCATGTACTGAGTACTTAAGCTTTTTTCAACTAGCTTTTGATTAAGCATTTGATTTTCAAAATGTCTTTTGTGTGCTGTTTCTAGTAGTTTTTTTGCCAATGTTTAATTAGGTATAGGGCTTTTAGGTATAAGGATCCAATAGCTTATCTTAAATTAAGTTCAAAAGTGCCCTTAAGACCTGTTTTGCTAAACAGTTTTCATTAAGTGCTATTTAGCTTATTTGTGCTTATCTGCTTATTTTCCTAGATTATTTAGGTTTAATATAGCTTATTAGGTTAGTGTAAGTCAATTTTAGCTTATTTACTTAGGTTTAGAACTTATTTTTAGCTTATTTGCATATTAGCTTAAAAATCTTAAGTTTTTAAGCCTTTTAGTACTTTTGCCGTTTATAGCTTTTTCCAGCTTAATGTCCTTGCTTATTTTTGTTTGTTTTTGCTTATTAGGTTTAGTATTAAGCTTGTCTTAGCTTATTTTCCCTTGTGCTTTGCTTATTAGTTTAGAAATTGTCAAAATAGTTTAGTAATTTTGGTCTTAAGGGTAAAAAGCCCACTGTCACCCTTTAGAGCTTATTGTTGTGCTTATTTGTGAATTATAAAAATAGTGTCTTTTCAAAAAGTGCTTATTTTTTTAGTCTTCTAAAAAGTTGTAAAAAATGGCATTTAAAAAGCATTAGGGAAGGTGGAAATCCCAAGTGAGCAAGGCTCGAACTCAGGACCTCAACACCCTCAACCCAACGCTTTACACACACCACTCTTAACCACTTTGCTACAATAGCTCATCCGGTAGAGATTTGAAAAATTAATTACTTACCACCTTTTTGAGCCCAATAAGCCCAAGCCACTTCGTGGCTTATTAGGGGCTTTTAGAGCTTATTAGATAAGCTGGGTAGACCAGCTTAATTTTCCTAGGAACTTTACATCATTTAGGACTTTTCTTATTTTTTTTAGAATTTTTCATTAATATTTGTTATTTTTAATCATTTTTCGTAGATTAAATTTTTAGAAAGTAATTTAAAAATAGTAAATTAATTCAGAAAATTACAAAAAAATAGTTTTTGGTTTTAGAATAAATATTTTTAGGTTTACAAGCATTAAAATCATTTTTAACACTTTTAGATTTTTATTTTGATTTTTAGCTTTTAAAATTAGTTTTATAAAATAGATTTTTATTATAAAAAGTAGTTAAAAATAGTTTTCTTAATTTTTATCATATTTTTGACTTTTCTAAAGTAGAAAATCATTTTTGAAATTTTTAGGGGTTAATTTGCTATTTTCTAGGATTTTTAATAGATTAAATTAGTTTTTAATTCATAAAAAAATATTAAAAAGCCAAAAAAATATAAATCTTTTTTAGAAAATTTTCTTTTGTCATATTTGAGGTTTGCATGCATTAAAATCTTTTGTAGGTTTTTATTTTGAATTAGTTGATAATTTAGCGCGTTTTTAGGATCCCGGTTTTGCATTTTTAGTTAAATTAGTGTTCCCTTAGTAAATTTTAGTGTAAATTGCATCAATTTTCCCATAGCCTTAGAAATCCAATCATAATCTTGTCCCATTCAAGCATCGATTATCAAAACGACTCTCGACTTTTCATTGCATTCCTCATCGGGGAAAACGACCCGGGAATCATACTCTCGGATTACTATAATTGTGATTTTTTTGATTCCTACCCTCTTATCTTTATATATTATATATTATAAGTATATCTTATATTTATATTTATATATTATATATTTTAAAAAGGTGTAGATCAGAAGCGATCAGTTTTTGGCGCCGCTGCCGGGGAGGGGTGTATCCGATTGTTGAAGCCGTTTGAAAATTTGTGTTTGAAGATCCTTCCGAGTGAAGTTATTTTGTTTATTTTCATAAAAAAATACAAAAAGATTTTTCTTTTCTTTTATTAGTATATATAATATAAAAAATCAAAAAATCAAAAATCTAAAAAAAAATCAAAAATTTAAAAACATTGTCCATAAAAAAGAAATAAAATAAAAAAATTCACCAAGTTGGTAAAAGAACACCAACAAATAATACTTTCAATTGAAGTATTATCCATCAATAAGTTCCCGAACCAAAGAATCAAAAACTTACCTTTTGTGTCTCTCGCGACGTACGGCTCACCTTTTAAAGTTAAACAAACTCCTTTGTGCGTTTTTCTTTTGAAGAGTTACCGAGAAGCGAGTTGATTATTAGGTTTAAGTGTCTTATCTCATTGTCCGTATTTAAAATTTATTGTGAATACATTGTTGAAAAACCAAAAAAAAATAAATTATTCGGAGTTCTTTTTGTAGCTTATTGTCGAAGACTATTTGTGCTTATTCCGTTGGCTTATCACGTTTTTGGGTAGCTTATTGTGTGTCATCAAGGTTCAAGTCAAGCTCGAAACAGCTTAGTTGGTATTTTTCTTGGGTTAAAATCCTTCATAGTTTTTTTTACAGTTTGAGTTTTCGTAGCTTCTTTCCATCTTTATTCAGCTTATTTCAAGCTTATTCAGGTCACGTTTCCTTTCATTTAAGCTTATTTTTCTCTTAAAAAGCTTGGCTCTTTATCGTGTCAAAAATCAAGTTTAACTTAATGGATATAACTTCTTGTTGAATATTACTGGTAGCTTATTACCTTGTTTTCGTGGCTTATTTGAGGTTTAATAGTGCTTATTCAAATCGTGTTCTTCATTGCGATTTGAGGAGGATTCTTGATTGTGGTTTGCCAAGTATTTAGATGATTAGTTTAAGTTGAAAACGACTTGTGGTCCTTGTTTTAGTCTTGTAGTAGTTTTTGGCAAACAGGTACAATGCGTTTTGACAAATGGTCCCCCCAAGAGCTACGTTTTGGTGTTGCGTTTTGATCACTGAAGAACAATTATCAAGTAAATAGAAACGTTATGCTGCCCAAATCTCAAGAAACATTGCGTTTTGTCTAGTTCAAGATTGCGTTTTGTTTTTGTTGCGATTTGTCTCAAGTTCACGCCTGCGTTTTGTCTTGGAAATCTTGCGGTTTGCCTTAAAGTGGACTCATTGCGTTTTGTCTAAGACACCAGACTGCGTTTTGACTAGCAAGAAAAGGATTGCGTTTTGTTGGGTGAACAATACCACATCATAGGCAGTCAATACGTTTAAGAAAAAAATGAGGACGAGTTATACGTTAACAAACTAGGGCGATTTATTCAACACGAAAAACAACTAAACGAGTTACACTAAAGCATATTAAGAACAACGTGCTCATTCGTACTCATTCGTGTTGTTCCGGTTTTTCGGGTTCGTGTTTCAGTTATCCACGGGACTTCTAACTTATACCATCGTGATCGTGAACTGTTTTCGATCAACGTGGTTTTATTTGCTTTTTCCACCGGTCGATCACCGTAGCATTCCGCGAGAAAGAAACAATACTCGTTCCATTTTCTAATTTTTTATAACGAAGAAGAAAGTCAAAAATGGAGGGAACATTTTTTTTATTGTTATTAATTAAAATTGGAACTTTGCATTTTCAGCCCCTGGACTTTGTAACCAATTCTCCATTCATCCATTGTTTGATTAATAACCCTCTTTGTTAAAACATTATTACACCATTTGTCCTTATTCCTTTAAAACATCCGGTTAGTCCTCCAAAGGGAACTGTTATTGCACTGTTTGTCCCTACATTCACAATAAACAACCGTTAAGCATATAACTTGGATTTCTATTGCACCGATAGTCCTTGTTTGTGTTTTAATCAACCGTTAATCATTTTAACTTGACAGAGGAGTAACCGTTCTTCCTTTTAGCTCATCAATCGTTAACAAAAGTTCAAGTTCTTCATTTACAACAACGATTTCACCTAAAACGATCCATAACAATTATCATTTCACGGTTTCTTCTTGATTTTGTAAAATCCCGTAAAAGCTTATTCTTTTCTCGGTTTAAATCATAGATTTGTAAAATCCCGTGAAGGATAATTTCTTTCTCAAAATCACTTAATCTACTTAAGATCCTTAATTTCACACATTGAATTAGAATGAAATCTTCAAATTCAAATTCAAAAGAGAGAGAGCTGCAACTGACGCAACGTCTCGTAAAACAACGGCACTCCTACTGCATGGCATGGTTTGAACAGCTCGAGACACATCTTCATGATCTCTATCTCAATAGTTCGTCTCATGCTATTGATGCATTTAAACTGGCATTTCACTTATTCTTCGGTGAAGAGCATCAGTCTTTCAGATTGAATATGTTCTATAATATAGATCAGTTAAGACTACAACTTGAAAGAGAGAATCTTCTTGAAGTTAATCCAAGGACTTGTCTTGAAGTACTCTGAACACAATTCAAGGAATTTTTTTCCTCCAAAGGGGTAAATTCATCGGATCATCTAAATCAATGTTGGCAACAAGATTTCAAAGAATACACGCCCTACGATCCTAATACTTATAGACATGATTTACTCAAGAACCTAGATACACTTAAAGTGGTCATTCATAGAGCTTTAATTACATACGGTAAATTATAGATACAGTCACAAGATGTTCAGATCAATCCGGTTTATGCAGTGGATGACAATTTGAGTATCTCAAAAAGCAGTTGGATCTGAATTCAACAATGCACTCAGCAAATCAGTGAATGAAACTCAATTACAACAGCACGAGAGTTTGGTCACTGAGTATACAATATTGGAGGCTAATTTGAGCATGGACGTTAAATCATTGCATGCTGATTTAGTTGTCATGGAAAGCAAGGGGACAGAATATGGAAAGCATGATACAAGCAGTAGTTTAGGGACTTATATCACACATGCTGTGGATGCAGATATCAGACCAGTAAATGACCAAGTGCCATTTGCTGAGGTACAATTAACTGCTCAACATAATGTCCTTGCTAATGAACAACAGCATACTGAGCAATCTGAACCCATATATGACACATATCTGTTGGAAAAGGTTGATAGCAATACCACTCCTGATTCAATAAATATGTGTCATAGGGGAGGAGAGATTGACTAGGATGCTGAACAATATCAAGCAAAAAGTCCTTTGCTTAAGGCTGAGTTTCTCAAAACGAATGATATGGTTGAAAAAGAAGTTTATAATGAACTTTCAAACAGATTTTTACAACTTGAAAAACATTGTATTTCACTTGAAATTTCAATGCAACAAAAGGAAGAAAGTTTTCAAAGTAACAAACCATGTAAAAACCAGGATGCTCCTGAGTTTTGTGAATTTTTTGAGATAAATGATTTGAAAGCTCAGCTACAGGCCAAAACCACACTAATTTGCAACTTGAAGAATCAAATTAAAAGTGTGAAGGAAGCAAGTAATGAAGCCAAGGTTAAACATGAAATTGATGTTTTGGAAACAATAAACATTGAACTAGAAAGTAGTGTGGCTAAATTACTTGCAGAGAATGAGAAGTTAAATAAGGAAAATGAGCATTTAAAACAGACTTACAAAGAACTTTATGATTCTATCAAAAAGACACGAATTCAGACGAAAGATCATAATGACTCACTGATTGCTCAAGTAAATAGTAAGACTGTTGAAAATGCTGATTTAAAAGCTCAGATTCAGGAAAAGGTTTTTGCGAATGTAGCATTGAAAAACGAATTAAGAAAGTTAAAAGGAAATAGCGTGGATACTAAGTTTGCAAAACCATCAATCTTGGGGAAACCGGTTTTACAACCACCCAGAAACCAATCAGTTGTTAGACAACCGAATGCGTTTAAATCTGAACGACCTAACTTTTCAAAACCACGGTTTGCCTCCCAAGTTGATGTGAATAACGTTTTGTCAAAACCAGTCACTCCTCATTATTTGCCTAAAGTTCGAGAATATGTGCTTGCAAAACCTCATCACGTGATTGCACCTGGCTCATCTAGGAATAGTCAAGAAGAACCGTATGGTTTAAATGATATAGATCATAATCACTATCTAGAGGAAGCTAGGAAAAAGACACAAGAAAGAAATAGGAATTCAAAACCTAGTGTGATGCATACTACTAGTCTATAAAATACTACTAATGGTAGCAAACCAAATCCTAGGAGCAACGAATAACAACAAACCTGTAGAACCAAAGAGTCACACTCAGAAACCTGGTAGGCAGATTGCTATAGGACAAAGGTTTTCTCTCAACAAGTCTTCCGCTGTGCATGAGAAACCAAACACTCCTAGATCTTGTCTTAGGTGGATACCGACGGGTAGAATTTTCAAGCTTGCTGGTCTTAGGTGGATTCCTACAAGAAAGTTATTCGACTCTTGCACGAGCAAAGTTGACAGTGAGCCTCCAAATGGTTCAAATGATGATATCACTAACCCATATGAATGCAATCAAACTCTTAATGTCAGTGCAGGTACTCTTAACTTAAGTGCAGGTACGTCTTTTAATCCTATAAAGGAAAGACTCAAAGTTTGGTTGCCGAAAAGACTGATATCTCATAAGCCAAGGGTTTAAGGGATTCTAATCTGATGCACATCAACAATGACGTCTATCCACATTAGTTCAGGCCTCGCTCTTCAACGACATATGGCGTCTGCAGACAACACTTCAGGCCCCGCTCCTCAAAGAAAAGAAAGGTGTACGCTTCAGTGCACTTTATCTTTAAAAGAAGAGAAATATTCTTATTTACGAGCAGTCTTATCAACGACTCCTATAAGTTCTCATGCTCGTTCAGTCAACAAGTGGATCAATGTACATTAGCTTGTATTTTAATTCACTTGTTTATCAAAAATGGCAACAACATATGCAATTTTTGAGGAGGAGAAAAGTGAATAAAATGAGATCAATACGGTTTAACTCGGATAAGATCTTTTCAATATAAATGTGCTCCCGTTTTCAAATGGTCATATGTTCAATGGCTTCTGAACAACTCAGTTCAGGACCCGGGCCTCATCTAATGACTCCTGGAACAATCAATTCAGGACTCGTACAAAATATTCCATCTCCAACACCCGCTGTCCCACCAACAAATAATGACTGGGATTCATTGATTCAACCTATGTTTGATGAGTACTTCAAACCTCTACTAAATGTTGATCATCCAGTTCCTGAAGTTCCTACTCCAGTTCCTGCTGCTTCAACTAGTTCATCTTCCTCAACAACAGTTGATCAAGATGCACCATCAACAAGTACCTCACAAACCACTTCAGAACAACAATCCTTAGTTATTCTACAAGGTGTTGAAGATGACTTTTACTATATTGAGGTTGCACACATAGATAACGATCCTTACTTTGGTATTCCATTTCCAGAACCTAGTTCTGAAGAAACAACTTTATAAGGGATCATTCCATCAAATTTGCATCATCTTAACCAATCGTTTGACACTCTCACTAAGTTGACAAAGAAAGACCCATTGGAGAAT
This sequence comes from Tanacetum coccineum, assembly GCA_026074375.1. Classification (NCBI taxonomy): domain Eukaryota; kingdom Viridiplantae; phylum Streptophyta; class Magnoliopsida; order Asterales; family Asteraceae; genus Tanacetum; species Tanacetum coccineum. Next base: position 82,069 of record BQNB010002081.1, read on the forward strand.
GTTATTGGCGATCCTTCTAGACCGGTTTCGACAAGAAGTCAACTACAAGAACATGCCATTTGGTGCTACTTTGACGCAAATGACAATCCAATTCCATTAGGTGGGAAATGGTCTAGTTGAAATCTGCTATCTCAAAGGAAGAATAATGGTGGTAATTCTTTGTGTATCTTATGTACATATTTAAAACCAAAGAGAAAATAAAAAAAAGAATATAAAACCTACAAAAACCATAAAAATCAAAAAATAGAAAATACAAAAATATTTTTCAAGACATGTCTTCTGAAAATCGATAATATTTACGGACCTAGAAATGTCATTCAATAATGACACGGGTCTTTAAATACAGTTCGAGCAGAAGTTCAAACTTTTCAAAACATGTCTTCATGGCTTGTAGTTATTTCAGACTGCAACCCGCTTTTCAGACTGAGGAAAGCATGTCGTCAAAAAGACAGTTGTTCCTAACAACGGGTAATTAATTTTTCTCGGGCATGGATTACTTCATATCCATGCATCATGGGTTATGAATACTTTGTACATAACCCTGGATTGTTTACAATAAGTGTACGTGCCAGTGCATTTATTTGTCAAAATAAGAGAAATCTTATTTTTATTGGTAAAAAGTTGTCTTTACAATGAATCAGTGTTTTCAGTAATCACAAAAAGGTTTTCAAAGACAATTCGACCACTCACACAATGACAACAACTCTTTAAATAGAAAACGGGTCATTATTTGAGGGGGAGAAAGTGTCATATAATAATCTTTTAAAACGGTCTTTCAAATAAGTCATGGAATAAACGGATAAAGTTTTTGATAATGACGGATAACAATTTAAAGGGGAGTTAATTTATATTAACTACAAGGGCTTTAGATGTCATTTGTTTCAAACTTTAGGGACTTATTTGCAATTTAAGACTTAGTGAATTCAGGCTTTAAACTACATACGACTAATATTGCCAACACCTCATAGTTTGTAAAAAGACTTAGGAATGTTTGGAAATTCTTTCATAGTTTTAAAAGTCTTGAAATTGATTCTCACGGAATAGATTTAAGCTTATTAATTCTTCGAACACGATCTCAAGTATGGTCTAAAGTATGTGTGCGTACAGGTTTTGTTGATTCTGGTGTCAAAACCAAAAAGGGGGGTAAGGAGTAGATACATGAAAGGTATACAACAAGTTCACGTGATAGAGTCCTAGCCTTCTTTAATTTTTAGGCCATTCTGGGTCACTAATTTATAACCGCAGAGGAAAATCATTGTCTGTAACTTGTTACTTTAGGGTGCACTAATTCTTCCACATTGGAAGAGATATCTTGTTATTTTTAATATGCATCATTTGAGATACCAAGAGGAAAGTGTTGTTAGAAGATTTATTCTAGCGTGAGAAGATTGTTTTCGATTCAATTAATGTTTCCTTGACTGGTCAACCACTAAGCTTATTATTAAAAGGGTAGAAATCTTTGATATAAAAAGAGGTACACATAGGTATGATGATACCTTTAGATAGTCATTATCCAGCAGAAAGAAATGTTTACATCCGAGACTTAGTTGACTTAGGTATTATCATTTCGGCTATTTAGAGGGAATAATTGTGACATCCGGGACATAGCTAACCTTGGTGTTGCAATTTATATCACCACTATCGTGTAAGGAGAAATGTGGACATCTGGGACTTCATTGACTTTGATGTTACGGTTCTGAATTAATTGTGTACTTCGGACATTTAAGCTTTACGCATCAAGTTTTCTTCATGTGGCTTGCAAGAAATCTATAAATTTACTTAAAAAAGGATTGCTGGTTTGGGGGGGGAGGCTAAGATAACTTCCAAAAAGAGAGTATCAAGACAGACTATAGATTGCTGGACATGGAAAGAATGCCTTTGTCATTTGGTTTTTGAACACTTTCATGTCATGTCTCATACTTAATCTTGTGAATTTATTATTATGTAGTTATCTTTAGGTGTTCAGTGTCAATGTAATAAATTTTTCTATGAGTTTTTCGTTTAAACTCATAAATCTTTCAAAATTATTATACTGACACTTACCACACAACCCTCATAATTTTGAGGGGGAAGACCTTAATATGATTCCTCTAATTCGGTTGTGCATAATCGGCACATTTTTCTCCTAGTTTTCTAACATATTTGAATCATTTGATATCCAAAATATCAAAAGGTTTGAAATTTTTAATAAGGGGAGAAAATGTGATAAAATGTGATTTTATGAACTCATGTGTGTACTCCATCCTACATGTGCTAAACACTTTCGAATATCGATGCACATGTTGATGGGGAGTGTTTCTGAAAATCCACGGGACTTCTAAGGTTTTCACAAGTACCTTGATTAAGGTTTTCAAATGGTTTTATGGCAAGGAGAACAGTATACCAAATGACTCCGACATGCTCTTAATTTTTCGGAGTTATAAGGTTGTAAGGTTAGGTTTCGTTCCCTTGCATCTAGCAGAAACCAGAGGGATCTACCCAGGGACAATCCACTAGTTAGTGTAGAAGTCCTTAGGTTATGGATATAAAAGGAGTAAAAGTGAGGAATAAGGGGAATAGTGTGATGAGATGGAGCTAGTACTAGAACAAACCCAACAAGGTACTAGTCATGAAGTCTCGGTAAGCACTTAAGGGGTGAGATATGCAAAAGAATTGTAGGATAAAGGGGTAAAAGAAAGTAGCCCTACATAACTCATAGGCAGAAACGGGTCAATACTTTGCTATCGTATCACATTGTATGATTGCTGACATGAAGACTGACTATCATGGACCCCACAGTGATGCAATGCACAACCCTCCCTAGCCACTCAGAATCTCTCAAAATATTTTTGTTTCACTTCTCACGGAGACTAAACATGTTATCTATTGACTTTCTCACTCCGAGTTAGTTGGTATTAAAAAGGTGGCAGCTGCTACAGCCTTCCGGACCACTAAAACCAAATGCAACTATTGAGTCTAGAGCCAAGAGATCATCAATAAATCTTGTTAGGACACTATTCCAATATACTTGTCTTTCGGACACTATGAAAACAAGGATTATCTTAAGAGTCCTATGCATTATCCTTGTGACGTTGCCAGAACATCCGAGTGATACGAAAGTATTCACTGTGAAGATGGAAATCCTGCTAGAGCCAACATCAAACAAGCTCTAGGTAGGTGACTTGTGAGATTCTTAATGAATCAAACTTGTGACACTGGCATCGATTCAGTCCAGATTATGAACTGACAGAGGATGAATTTTGATAAAAGCTTAAAACTCTCGATGTGTTACAAAAAAAACACTTTTACTAGTGACACGTCGATTGATTTTCAAATCAATTTCTCTTCAATCGGTGAGATAGTAACTCACTGATTTACTCTTAACGTTCTATTAGTAGTAATACTATTAGTGGAGGTTAGCCGTTTGAAGGTGTCGGTATAAAGGGTCCTAGCAAGTACAGTGAATCTAATGCACCTGCGTTAGAGGATCTAACACTTTGAGCTGGAAACCCTGTCAAGGAGGTTCTTTTAATGAGTCTACCTGATCACTGGTATAATATTTATACTGTAAAACGGTCCTCACGGAATCGAAGGTTAATGCAACCGAACTTTGATGAATGACAAAGCCATATTTGTCACCAAGCTTTATTGCTAACTGTTTTATTTCAGGATTACATAAAGATGGAGATGCAGAAACCTCTTTCCAGCAAAGTCAAGTTCATAGCAACATGCTCATACTCAAGACTCAATGACTTTATAACATCAAGAAAGAATGACCCAAAGCTTCCGCAAACTTGATTACAAACTTTTCTTCTTTAGTATGTCAAAGGTGATTTAAAGTTATGAATTGATGAGAAATAACAATATAAAGTCATGCTTTCAGAATACAACAAGTGCTATGGAGCATGTTTGGGCACAAAAATGTCACAAGCACACAAAGATGGGAAAGATCACAAGATGATGATATAGAATATTGGTTGATGGTCTCAAGGAAAGCTCAAGATCACATACAATGACAATCTTAAAGAAACAAGCTCAAGCCACAAGTCAAAGATCACTACATAAAGATGCAAGACAAAAGATCAACTATTACACAAAAGGACTCCAGAACAAGAAAAGAAGCTTCAACGATTAATGATCAAGGTTACAATGAGAGATCTCTATGATCACCCTTAAGGGGAGATTATTAGAAATACAAAAAGTGTTGATCATTTATGAGATCTCAATGATCGTCCCTTAGGGGGAGATTGTTAGGAATTTAGTTTTTAGTGAAGTGACGATCATTATCGATCTCACGCGCCTTTGTAATAGTTAGACAATTTTATATAATAGTTAGGAAGCTAACCGGGTCGGCTTATAAAAAGCCTAAGGAAAGCCCGGTTAGCCCACACCCTTGTAACTATATAAACCCTCTCCACACATAGAGAGGGTGTTGGAAGAATTCATTTTACACACACTCTTTAGTGTATTTTTCTCTAGCTTTCTCCCAACCATCTCTCTCTCTAACTTTCTCTCTCTAGTTCATGTTTGTATGAAAATATAGGAACCTACATAATACATATGTGTTAGAAAGATTCAATACTACATCTGGAAATCTTGTCAAGGAGATTCTTCTTAAATTGAATCTACCTGATCATAAGTCGATACTCACAGATTCGAAGGTTACTCCAACCAAACACAGGCGAATGACAAAGCCATTATCGTCCCCCTGATTTATTGCTAACTTTTTATTTCAGGAATATATAAAGATGGACATAGAGGTACCTGATTCCAATAGACTCACAGATTCATAGCCACATGCTCATACCCGACCGAAAAATATAAAAACATTATTAAAGCTCAAGTACATGTTTCAAGACTTCTGCTACTCTAATACCGTACGTCCTTTTTGAAGCGACGAAGTGTTAAAGTTAAAGAACTTCAAGAAAGATGCAATGTTAAAGCTTTTCAAGTTGACAAATCAAGAAAGGTATGAGCATGTCGGTCCAAAAGTCACAAGATTCACAAGATGGCAAAAAGAGATTATGATTGAATGATGATCTCAAGAAACTCAAGATTACATACAAGTTAAAGTCAAAGGAACGTGCTCGAGCCTAAAGATTAAGTTCACTACAACATATTCACAAGATAAAGAAAAAGAAAAAGAAATCAAGTCTGCGAGCACAAGATTGAAAACTCAGCATAGTATGCTAGCTTTTAGATTTTGTAACATGGAGTGACCTCCCTTAGGGGGAGATTGTTAGAAATACAAAAATCCTAGGAAAGTATCGGTCACTCCGTAGATAACTATAGTTAGCTCGTCAAGTTAATATTTGGAAACTTACTTAGGTAGTTAGACCAAGGCCTATGGATAAGTCCATTAAGCCAAGGCCCATCCACCCCATGTAAGTATTTATACACTTCTTCATGCCTTGGAGAGGTTATTGGTTGTTCATTTTTCATACATAATACATTTTCTATCTTATGTTTACTTTCTCTCTCTAAGTGTTCATCCAACCCTTTCTCTCACTAAAACAACCTCTTTCCCTCTCTTCAAGTATGTTATTAGATTAGTCTACACAAGTAATTGATTTTAAAATAAGGAACTAAAATAAAGAGATGAAAATCGGATTTACGTTATTAGTCTTTAAAACGAGTCCCACTTTAAGGGGCCAAAAGTGACAAAAGACCAAAGTTATAAAATATAAAAGCCCTTTGTTGAAAAACAAACACCAAATTATCTTTTCAGTTAAGCTTATTATTTTGCCCTAATTTTTCAATCTATTATTTTGAATCTACTATTTGCTGTTTGGCCAGATAACATACTTCAAGTTTTAGGTTATGGTTACGGATTTGTTAAAATAGGTGTATTTGAGCATGAATTTAGTTTAAATTATGTTTGGATGTTAGTTGAATGTTTATGTGCTGAAATTAAGCCCGAATTAGTCTGAAATTTAATTGTCGAATTTGTTTTGTTAGGTTTAAATTTATGTTAGTTATGGTCATGATGTTTTTGCGTGTTTTAAGTTTGTTTAATACATTAATAACTTGATACATTTGTAATCTATATAAACATTAGGAAACCCAGAAGTGACCCATTGATCCATGACCCGATTTGAATCGGCCCAAAGGATAATGTACTTTAGCCCGCCCCGGCCCAAAGGATAATATATATCTGCCCCGATCCGGTCTTTTGTTTGTTTTCATTCACGTAGCGGGGCACGTGTCCATAGTCACGGCGACATTAACAAGAAACACTCACCAAACACATACATACACCACCACCGATCCTCTCTCTTTTTCTAACCAATCCTTTCAATCTCTCTATAACATGTCGACTGCATTCGATGATATGATTTTGTTGTAGGATTGTCACGGTTTTGAGGTTTCGTTCTTGAAGGATTAGATTGCATTCGATGAGGTTTTGTTGTTGATGGATATGCAGTGAAACTAAAAGCCCTAATTTTGTTGAATAGGGGATAAATACAGAGGTGCTGATAAAAGAGAGGTCTGTTTGTTTGTTTTGTTTTGTTATACAAACACATATAGAAACGCAGAGTTCTCGATCCGTGCCTAGAACAATAACAAACACTTAGTTTTATCCCAAGGAAGTATTCGTGTAACCCATGCATAGGGTCGAATAATCTTCTTTGGAAAGTGATTACACGACTTCAAGTGATATCAGGTAACCATCTTGGTAATTAGCTAGGCTATTGATTGTTTTCACCCTGATTTGGGATCTACTACAACCAACAATCAAAGAAGATTATTTTGTGATAATCAATGGCTGCTGCTGCTATGAAACATATGGCTTTAAACTTTTCCAAGCTTGACAAGTTTGAAGGGGTAGACTTTCGAAGATGACAGAAGAAGATGCACTTCTTGCTTTCAAGTATGAGTGTGGTGTATGTGCTAACCGTGGAACAATTATGACTATGTCTGCAGAGGTTTAATCCTCTATGATATGTCTGATTCTTTATTTGATATTTATCAGAATGTTGAATCTTCCAAAGAACTATGGGATTCCTTAGAGGCTAAATATATGGCTGAGGAGGCATCAAGTAAGAAGTTTCTTGTTAGTAATTTTACAAATTACAAGATGACTCATTCCAGACCAGTCTTGGAATAATACAATGAGCTTCTTGGTATACTTGGAAGGTTTACACAACATAAGATGAACATGGATGAATCCATTCAGGTTTCATGTATCATTGATAAACTTCCCTTTTCATGGAAAGATTTCAAGCACACATTGAAACATTTGAAGGAGGAATTAACTCTTGTTGAGTTGGGCAGTCATCTGCGTATTGAGGAGCCCTTCAGGATGCAGGATAATGACAAGTCAAAAGGCAGCAATGTTGCTGGTCCATAGTGATTGGACGTGGTTGTGTAGATCTTAGATTTAGTTCTGAAAAGATTGTTTCCTTGTTTAATATTTTGCATGTTCCTAATATTAAGAAAGATATGGTTTCTAATATTAAGAAAGATATGGTTTCAAATGGTATTTTGAATAATTGTGTTTATAAACAAGTAACTAAAATCTGATAAATTTGTTTGGTCTAAACATGGTATGTTTATTGGTTTTGGCTATTTGTGTAATCAAATGTTTAGGCTTAATATTGTTAATAATATTGGTAAATCAGCCTTTATGCAACCTTTAAACTGAATGATTCAATCATATGGTATGCTAGATTGGGCAATATCCACTTTAATAATAATATGCAAGATATGTCTAAGGATGGGTTAATCCTTGTTTTGACATGGACACTGGAAAATGTAAGACTTGCATGCTGTCCAAAAATACAAGAAACCATTTCAAAATGTAAAACTTGAAACTGATGATTCGGGAGCTGATCTATAGTTACCTATGTGATTTGAATGTTATTCTCTCATTAGGGAATAAGAAATACTTTGTGACATTTATTGATGATGCTTCTAGGTTTTGCTATGTTAGTTTATTACATACTAAGGATGAAGCATTAGATAAACTTAAAGTATTTAAAACTGAAGTTAAATTACACCAAAGGTCCTTGATCAAAAGATTCAGGACTGATAGGGGAGGTGAGTACATGGATACTCTGTATTTTCAGTCTGTTGGTATTATCCATGAAACGACTGCCCCCTATACTCCACAACAAAATGGTATATCTGAAAGGAAAAATAGAGTACTAAAAGAAATGGTTAATTCCATGTTGTCCTACTCAGGACTGAGTCAAGGGTTCTGGGGTGAAGCTATGTTAACAGCTTGCTATTTATTAAATAGGGTTCCTAATAAAAGGAACATGATTACCCCTTATGAACTCTGGACTAAAAGGAAACCAAACCTGAACTACCTTAGGGTTTGGGGTTGTAGGGCAGTTGTAAGACTCCCTGATCCAAAGCTAAAAACTTTGGGTGAAAGAGGCATTGAATGCATCTTTGTTGGATATGCTGAGCATTCTAAGGCTTTTAGGTTCTATGTCATTGAGCCTAATGATTCAGTTTCAATTAACTCAATAATTGAATCAAAGGATGCTATCTTTGATGAGAATAGATTCTTATTAGTCCCTAGACCAAGTCAGAGGTCCCTGGTAAATGGAATTGAAGACATTGGTTGTTCAGTTGTCCCTGAAGAGATCATTGAAGAGGTTGTTCAGCAACCTGAACTTGAGCTTAGAAAAAGCAAAAAGAATAGGACTCCAAAGGCTTTTGAACCTGAATTTCAATCATACTTAATTTAAGGAACAAGGGATGAGGTCTCTGACCAACACTCCTATTTCTTTAATGTTGAGTATGACCCCAAAACATTTGATGAAGCAATGAAGTCCTAGGATGTTGCTTTCTGGAAAGAAGCAATTAATGATGATATGGACTCCAGCTTGAGATTACAACACTTTTGTGTTGGATGTTTACTCTAGGTTGCAATGGGTGATCTTCAAAAGAAAACTAAAGTTAGATGGAACTATTGAAAAGTTTAAGGCAAGTCTGGTCATTCAAGGCTTTAAACAAAAGTCAGGGATAGACTACTTTGATACTTATGCTCCAATGGCATGTATTAGTACCATAAGACTGCTGATTGCTATGGCATCAATTCACAATCTGAATATTCATTAAATGGATGTGAAGACAGCTTTCTTAAATGGTGACTTGGAAGAGGAGGTTTATATTAATCAACCTCAGGGCTTCATCATGCTGGGCAATGAAAACAAGGTGTGTAAACTGATTAAGTCTTTATATGGACTGAAGCAGGCACCTAAGCAATGGCATCAAAAGTTTGATGAAGTGATTTTGTCTAATGGTTATTTACTTAACCAAGCTGACAAATGTGTATATAGCAAATTTGATGAAACTGGTAAAGAAGTCATCATTTGCCTATATGTTGATAACATGCTGATCTTTGGCACTGACCAAGTTCAGGTTGACCTGACAAATGAATTTTTGTCATCAAGGTTCTCTATAAAAGACATGGGGGAGACTGATGTTATCCTTGGTATTAGGATCAAACATGAAAGTAATAGAATAGTAATTTCTCAGTCTCATTATATTGAGAAGGTACTGAAGAAATTCAATTACTTTGATTGCACTCCAGTTAGTACTCCTATAGATACAAGTGAGAAAGTTGATGCCTAATAATGGTCAGGCTATATCTCAATTTGAGTATTATAGGGTGATTGGTTGTTTGATGTATGCCATAACTTGTACAAGGCCCGATATTACTTTTGCTATTGGTAAACTGAGTAGGTATACTAGTAACCCTGATACTCAACACTGGCAAGCAATTCAGCAGGTACTGAAGTACTTAAAGAAAATAATGAACTATAGATTGACATATACTAGTTATCCTTCAGTGTTGGAAGGTTACACTGATGCAAGTTAGATCAACAACACTGAAGATAATTCGTCTACAAGTGGTTGGGTATTCCTGCTTGGCGGTGGTGCAATTTCTCGGGCTTCCAAGAAACAAACTTGCATCACTGGTTCAATAATGGAATCAGAATTTGTGGCTTTAGCAGCTGCTGGTAAGGAAGCTGAATGGTTGAAAAACTTGCTCCTTAAGATTCTATTATGGTCCAAACCTATAGCACCTATTTCTATCCACTGTGATAGTGTTGTTACATTGGCAAAGGCTTATAGCCAGATGTACAATGGGAAGTCTAGATACTTAGGTGTCAGGCATAGCATGATTCGTGAGCTGATCACGAATGGGGTGATATCTATAGAGTTTGTGAGGTCTCAACAAAACTTAGTTGATCACTTGACGAAGGGACTGGCTAGAGACTTGGTTATAAAGTCTGCTAAATGGATGAGATTAAACTCCAACTAAGTCGCTGAATGCTAGGACACCCAACTCCCTACTAAGGAAACTTGGTAGCTGAGTTCAATGTGGAAAGCTAAACATTTAGAGGACTGAAGCACATGTATTTACTTATCATCCCAAGGATGTGCTTGGAACCTGCTAAAAAGGATGATGAAGTCTTTACTTCTCAATGGTTAATTTTTTTTGAAAAAGTGCTTAGCAGGAGCATGAATAAAGATGAACCACCTATGTAAATGTTGAGGTTTTGCCGCTTTAGAGAGCATGGACTTTGGCTTTTACAACATTTATAAATTGGATATGGACACATGGCTTGTATAGTGTCAGGAGTTTCTTATGTGTTTGAAATCTTGTGTGTATTTTATCTTCAAGTATTTAAATGGGTTGAAGAGTTCAATTCTTAGAACACCCTGATTCTCGAATATTTGAACGTGTAATTTACTAAGATGGAAATTCAATCCTCAGGACATTTTCATTTATGCACTTGTTTTGTTTAATGTTCAATTTTTCATGCAAAGGAATTGTACTAAATTGGGGAGGATTGTTGGAAATTTAGTGCAATTGTGGGAATTGGATCATACTTGGAAATGGGTTTGGAGGTACAAAGTGTACACCAATCAAGTCATTGATTTTCCCTGACTCTTTTAGTGGTTTGATTAAATGGGTGGTCATTTGCCTATTTAATTAGCAGATTTGACTGCATTAATTGACCATATTTAATTTGGTCACGAAATCACTAATTCTTAAATTATGAAGGATAATTATGGAAGATATTAACTGGTCATTAATCTCTCGTTAATTCCATTATTAGGTTTTGAGTAATCTCTTATAAATAAGGATCACAATTGAATGGAAAAACACACAAAAAACAAAAACACATAGAAACGCAGAGTTCTTGATCTGTGCCTAGAACAAGAACAAACACTTGGTTTTATCCCAAGGAGGTATTCGTGTAACCCAGACATAGGGCCGAATAATCTTTTTTGGAAAGTGATTACACGACTTCAAGTGATATCCGGTAACCATCTTGGTAATTAGCTAGGCTATTTATTGTCTTCACCCTGATATGGGATCTACTACAACCAACATTAAACTGTCAAAAATTACGGAACAGAAACGGATAAAAAACTGTGTTGCAGTGTAAACTGTGAGACAAAAAAACATGTTTTGTACTTTTCTTATACTTTTTAGCGGGCCAGGAGATGTACTAATAGTAGCACCCACCCATACCGTGGAGCTTAAAAGATACTCACTCCGTCTCATAATTATAGTCCACCAACAAAAAACACGTAGTTTAAAAAAAGCATCATCATTACAACTCTCTTTTTTACTTTTTGTACAATGACAGTTTTACTCTTAACCAATTAATTTCTAACTTCTTTAAAGTTTGTAATTATTACCACAAATAAAAATGATATGATAAACTTAATCTAAGTTTTATATCTATTTTTACAAGTGAATAATTAATTTAAAAAAACTAAAAAAGAAAATGTAAATAATAATTTTGAGACGGAACACGTGACTTGTAGTATCTAACTCTACTATTGGTCACACCGTACTACTGACATGACAAGTCATTGGTAAAAGGAAAGATACTCTTTTATTAGTTGTAGCATACTTAAATCACATGTTCATGAGTAGGTAGGTATGGCATGCATAAAGGTGAGGTTACTAACCGAAACATGCAAAATTTAAGTTATGGGTTAAAGAATGTTGCTTATGCCCAACATAAGATCGAGTTTATGCATACTAAGCAATAATGAATCGAAAAGCATCAAACGGATGATAATGCCATTAAGATCTCTTGGTACCAGTTTGGGATTGGCTTCTATTTTTAGATTCCGTAATTTATTTTAATATTGATTGGCAGGTTCAGCCATATGAATAAATACTCGATCGGTTCATATTTATGCTTTACATTTGTTTTTTATTATATGAAAAGCATGTGGCTTGATTTAATTTTTAGGAAGGCATTTTAGTGGTTGAACATAAGCTTACTTACGAGTTTCCAAGATACGATCGAAGATTTTAGTGTATTTGCATCATTTATAGTTTTTGTATCCATTGGAACTAGTGTTATATATATATATATATATATATATATATATATATATATATATAATATGTTTCGGTTAAAACTACGTCGTTTTGACGTATTTGCTACAGTAACTTGCCCATTGGGCTCTCACTTTGGGCCGGCCCATTTGACATTTTTTTTTGTTTTTCTTTATAGTTGCAACAGTAACCAGCCCATTCGGCTCTTACTTTGGGCCGACCCATTTGACATTTTTTTTTTTGTTTTTCTTTTTCTTTAACTAGGCAACTTTAAAAAAAAATCTTGGCACAAAATAAGAAACAAAATTACAAAAGTACTTATTTATTCAGATCAAAAAATATCCGCGACATGAGACAAAACACATAAACCCATATAAAAAAAGAAACTATGGCACAAAATAATTAAAAAAAATCGATCGGCACAAAATAAGAAAAAAAATTACAAAAGTATTGATTTATTCAGATAAAAAAAATACTCACGACATGATGCCCAACACATAAGTTCATATAAAAAAAACTATTAAATATGAGACCGGAAAAACGCAAGAAATACAAAAAAAAAAATTAACTCCCCGCATCAACGCGCGGACAATCATGTTTAACACATATGTACCAAAATCTCATAAAATTATTTAAAAAAAAAACCCAATAGCAAAAAAAAACAACCTTTAAACACATAACTTTTAAAAAATTGGCACACGCAAACCACACTTATGACACTTTGAAATCTTACCATACAAATTTAAAAAAAAACACACATCTATGATAAAAGAAACACCGCCCCGCAGCAACGCGCGGACAGCCATGCTTGTTATTTATTATGTATCAACCGATTATACATACAAACTTTGGCCCATCAAGTAGTTAAAGAAAGTCCAATAGCGATTTTTTTTGGCCCAGTCTAAAAACCATCAAATTAGAGGTGTTGATCATTTTCATAGATATAAATATATAAAAAATATATATTTATATAAATTCGGTTTTTGGTCCGTATTGCCAAACTCATATCCAACCCGAAAACCGAATTTGTAGTTCGGTTCGGTTTGGCAAATTCGGTTCGGTTGTTTTCGGTTTCAGTTTTCGTTTTTTCGGCTTTTCTGCTAACCCCTACATTAAATAAAAAAATATTTATAAAACGTGCCTTCAAACTAAGCGACATGTTATGAAAACAACCTTAAACTTTTAGTTATTTACGGCTTTTTTATATAACAAACTTTATTATAAAAAATATAATGTATATCTACTGATTCATTCAGGAAAAAAATACCGGTGAAGAGATATTCGAATTGTGAACAAAACGAGTCCAATATTGCAATGCTTCTGACGTACGTACGATTTTATAAAAATTGTTGAAGTTTAATATATATTTTTGAAAAAAAAACTTTCGAAACACCTCTAAACTAGGGGTTAAAGACGTGCAATTCTATAAAATCTTTAATATATAATAACCCTATACATTTTGCTATTTACGACTATTTTATATAACAAATTTTCTTTGTCAAATATCTAACAAATATACGGCAACTTCTTTGATAAAAAGTACACCGACGAAAAGACATCTGGATTACTAATAACATGAGTCCAATATTGATATGCTTTCGAGATACGTACGATGTTATAAAAAAATGTCGACGCTTAATATATATTTTAAAAAATATTTTTAAAGGGCACTCTTAGTCTAGGGGCTATTTATATAGAAATGCATAAAAATTTACTTCTTACAAGAATTACTGTGTACTTAACTACAATAATATATCTTCGACAAACAAACAAAAATAGCTACGCAACAACGCGCGAGTATCATTCTTTCTTTAGACAAACTTGACACGAAATAGATAGCAAAATATATACTCGGCAAATGAAGATAAATAAGCCCACCGCAACACGTGAGCCGCGTATCCTAAAACTATGCGATAAGTTATGAAAACTACCTTCAACTTTTAGCTATTTACGACTTTTTTATATAATATACTTTATTTATCAAATGAGTAACACATATCTACCGATTTACTTAGAAAAAAAATATACCGTGACATACGAACAATTTTATAGAAAATGTTGAAGTTTAATATATATATTTTTTAAAAACTTTATAAATTTAAAATAAATCAAAGAGGTCAAATACGTACAATTTTATGAAAGTTTAAATTTTATAAATAATCCCATACTTTTTGCTATTTACGACACTCGGTTTAATCGACCATGTTAGAAAGATCTAAAATAAAACATACGCTAAATAATTCAACAAAAACATGCCCGCTGCAACGCGCGGGCCGCAATTACATTACATTACACTATATAATATATATTGCATTACGAGTCACGACAAATTTGAGTTCACTTTTCATAATGGGCTTATTTTAGCCAGTCCATCAATTACCCTAACTAAATCAATCCAAACAACATATTATGATTATATGAAACGCGCATACATGGTCATGATACTAAAGACATTTTAAAACAAGTAAAAAACAAAATAAGTTGTTTAATTGGTCATATGAAATGCATAAACTAGAATATATAGTTAAATAAAAAAATATATAACATTAAAAAGGTGTGCACTTTAATATGATGACATACTCTAAATGAACAACCTTTATGTGAAGCATCAACTTTAATAAAGAGGGGTGACTTATATAGAATATATTATAAAAAGACTTTTATACCCTCATTTAATAATTACACCCATTTGATTTTTATATACTTTTTTTTATCATTTTAACTTATTAAATATATAAGCTAAATCAAACGCTTAACAAGAGCTTATGAGCTCATGATATATAAGCCATAAACGGCTTTTATAACATAAGCATAAGGGTTTTTGACTTAAAATAGACACGTACTTTTTCAAATGTACCCATATGGTACGTGTACTAAATTTATTATCCATGTGGTACCTAAACTTTACATTTCATGTCAATATGGTACGTATACCGACTTTTTCACCGGTTTAACAGTCTAAACGCTTACGTGACATACAACTAATCAAATAGAACCGTTGTACAGTACATGTCATCCCACCCTTCTTTATATATCCCCATTATCCCTTATTTTTTAACACTAACTTTTTCCCCAAATAAAAACCCTAATTCCTAAATCAATTAAAAGATATCTTCATCATCTTGTACATCAAATTGGATCCGACCTATTCCCACCCATTGCTTTTGTGATCTCCCCGTTGTTGAAAGAACCTCACGAACTCCTGCAAACCCAACTAGGCGTTTTCTGCGATGTCTTAAACATAATGTAAGCCAAGCATTAATATTTTTGTTATTTTCATTGTTTTCTTTCTAGTTTTGTTTACAATTATGTCACATTTAGGAATCAGGCAGCTAATGCAGATTCTACTACTTTCTTGATCCTGAGATCCGTTATGGTTACTATAAAACTGAGATGCACAATCTTTATATTCAACTCCATCAAGCAAGGAGAGAAATGCAAGTTCAAGAGTACACCTATAGGTCAAGAATTCATTATTTAGAGTTGGAACTAAATGAGAGAACAGTGACTGGTGATTGCTACAAGAAAGCAGTTATTGTGTTTATTGTGGTGGTGTTTGTTATGTACTTCCTAATCAACTGAATGTTGTGGTGGTTTTAGGGATGGTTTTTGGGATGTAATTTCTAAGTTTAAGCTTGTTTGGGATGTAATGGTGTTAGGGATGTATTTTTTTGTTTAAGCTTGTTATGTAATGGTGTAGGAATGTAATCAATGTAACTTATGTAATGATTTTATGTAATCTAATGAAGGTATTTTATGTAATTATTCGTGTCCTTATTTACTGCAAGTCAATTGGGTAAAAACAGAATAGTCAATTGGGTTAAAAGCTGAAACAAACAATTATAAACAGATAAATCAAACATTAACAAAAGATACATAACATTTGGGGTCCAGCCACATGCTGCTACATTGTTTAATGGTACCCATTGTTTGAAGACAACCTACTTGGAAAGACAAATAAACATAGTTTAAATCCCACTACATAGTGTTTCACAAAAGACATTGTTTAAAGGATGACTTTTTAGTCTGAAACATCAAGTGATGTGTCTGCTTTTTTTCTAGGACCATTAGGGTCCTCTTTCTTCCTCATTTGATTTGCTATCCTCTCAGATGGTCCTCTCCATACCTTTTAAGTAAATGTACATCCTTTTGAACTGAGTTTCCCCATCATCCATAGTATCAACATCTAACTGAACTGATGAACCAGGGTTGGTTGACAAGATCTCATCTTTGTAATCCTATAACTTTGCATAATGGTTTATCAGACCTCATTCAAGATCATAAACTGTCCTCTACTTTGCCCTTTTACATAGATTAACACTTACATTAATAAAAAACTTTTCTCTAACATCTGCAACCATCATCTGCCTATAACTAATCTTAGGATTTTTTAACACTTCGGCTGCAAACTGCTTTGCTATCCACTTGCAAGTAACTAATGACCCCAAATTGAAATTTTCGGAACATGTATGAGTAGGAACCAAGGTTTTAATTTGGAACTTGCCTCACTTTGCATCCATCCTGTACATACTCTAAATGAATAACCTTTTTGTGCAACATCAACATTAGGTGTGGCAATAGGTGACTTAGGTGTCTTAGGTGACTAAGATTTCTTAGATGTGCTCTTCTTAGACTTAGGTGTCTTAGGTGACTGAGATTTCTTAGATGTGCTCTTCTTAGACTTAGGTGTCATGGGTGACTTGGGTGACTTAGCATTAGATGTCCTTTGCTTAGACTTAGAGTTAGGTGTACCTATGTCCTCAACAACCTTTTGTTTCACTTTCTGGCTAGAACACCTACATTCTTTCACACTTTTTCACACACAACTAAAATATTCCTATAATCATTTCTTTTATACCATAACTGGTATCCATTAGCAACCCCATAATTGATCAACAATCCTTTAGCTGGTCTGGGTGCTCAAATTTCATGCCTAGCAATGGTGCCATCTCATTCCATGGCAATTTGGGATTATAAACAAGATAGGAAAACCCTTCTTTAACCTCAAATCTGTCATCCACAGAACTATCATCAACATTCCTTGAACTACTAGATTGTGTATCTACCTTAGCCCTAAAATCTTTATCACTTATGAACTTACCATCTACTAACTTGTTTAGAAAAGTATCATTAAGTCTTGTGTTTGGAATTTCTACATCTTCTTCACCTACGTAATCTAAACCAACATATTCTGATACATCCTCCATTTCTATTTCATCATCTAATTCTTCATCAACTACCTCTATTTCTAATTCACCATCAGCCATAACATCATAACCATGATGTTCAACATAAAGTTCTACTTTGCAACCATTATCATAAGCTAATTTTACAAAATTGGCTAACTCAGAATCATTCCTTAATGATTTCAAATGTTTACCAATATCTACTTTAGGGGCACAAAAATACATATCGTGAACAGGAAACAGACAACATTCCTTGACTATCTTCATCAATCTTTCATAGTTGCAATTTCCTAAATTGACATTTTCAACAACGTCAACATCACCGTATTCATATGACAATGGATTGTAAGCAAAGGTGCCTTCGTGATGAATTGTGATGCATATATTCTTCATGATTGGGGTTTAATTAGGTTTAATTTGGATGTTTCATCAATTAGGGTTTAGGATTGATTTAATTAGGTTTAATTTGGATGTTTCATCATTATAAATTTCACTTAATTAAAAAAAATTACACGTCAGATTTTACCAAAATCGTAGCCGGTTTGATTTCTTGAGGGCAAGCAACAACTAAGTGTAGAGGGATTTGATAACACCTAAATTATACATGTTTTCGGTGGCGTTATTTATTCATATTTTATCATTTCTCGTGAACTTTTGATACTTAATAGCATGAAATACTTGCAGGTTCACTTGAAGACGTCCCGAGCTCAAATCAAACAAAGATCAAATACTTATACACTTTGAAAATCAAGATACAAGAAATAGATAAAGTCTCAAGTTGCAAAGTGCAAATGTGTGCCACACTTATCAATTGTGCGTCGCATTTCTCCTCAAAGTCAAAGAATTAAAGACTTAGTCAAAATAATGCATTAACTCCCTAAGTATGCCGCACTTACAAGATTGTGTGCCGCACTTCCTATCTGGCTACAAAGAATAAATGAAGTCATAAATACTATTGCATTAATACCCAAAGTACGCCGCACAAATACTCTTATGCACCGCACTTCTTCAATAAACATTAAATTACCTTCGCATTTAATCACTAAGTACGTCGTACAATTTATCTTGTGCGCCGCACTTCTCCCTTGAAATCAGCCTATAAATAGACCCAAAATTCTCACACATTTCATCATTCCTTCATACTCATCAATCATCTAATACAAACAACAATCTCCTACAATCCTTCCCAATCCTTCTCCAAGCATAAACACCACATCCTTTGAAGAATCAAGATCAAACAACCAAGAACGAAGAAGAACATCATACTAGTTTAGTGAAATAATGAAGTTTCTCATTGAATCAAGTTATGTTATGACTACTTAGCCAAGAGAGAGGCTAATCTCTTATTACTACTCGGTGAAAGTTATGAAAAAATAAGTGTTTTTTGAATGATTGTGATATCTTTAATCTAAGCTTATGTTGCGCCCCTATTTATATCCTAACTTATCGGTTTTCCTATCAACTTTAATGATTTATATAGATCAATAATCGTTATATGTCGAAAGAACCCGTTATGATTTTTTTTTTTTTTTTCTATATGGTTTTAAAGATTTGTCTATGGTCTTTATCGTCTGTGTCAAGAAATCCACTTTCGTAAATTGATACAAAAAAATAAGCTTTGATATAATAAGTTATCTGAATCATTCGAGTGACACGATTGGTCTAGTCTACTAACTATAATTCTTGAGTTAATTAAGTTAATTTGTGAAAACGATTTCATTCACTGACGAGAAATCTTTTTATGAGTTAAAATCTTTGAGGCTATCAATGATCAATACTTATAAATTATTTTCAACTATTTGAGTAGTCATATTTATTATCACTGGTTAAACAAAAGTTATTTTCAAAATTGTTAAAGTCTATTTTCTTTCTGATTATTCGAATACTACTCAAATCCCTGTGGACGACCTAGTATTACCTAAAAAGATTATACTACATGCGTGGGTTATACTTTTACCCATGTGTTTCCTTATAATAAAATTGGTATTTTTAGTAATTTTAAATTTAAAGGTTTTTGAAACACATCAGTCATGCTTGGCAATGAACACAAGGTGTATAAACTGATTAAGTCTCTATATGGACTGAAGCATGCAACTAAGCAATGACATTAAAAGTTTGATGAAGTGGTTTTGTCTAATGGTTATTTACTTAACCAAGATTACAAATGTGTAAATAGCATATTTGATGAATCTGGTAAAGGATTCATCATTTGTCTATAAGTTATGCCATAGCGGAACTTTGGCACTAAACGCAAGTTCAGGTTGACCTGACAAAGGAATTCTTGTCATCAAGGTTCTCTATGAAGGACATAGGGGAAGCTGATGTTATCTTTGGTATTAGGATTAAACATGAAAGTAATGGAATAGCAATTTCTCAATCTCATTATATTGAGAAGGTACTGAAGAAATTCAATTACTTTGATTGCACTCCTTCAGTAAGTACTCTTATAGATACAAGTGAGAAGCTGATGCCTAATAATGGCTAGGCTTAACTCCACTTTAGTATTCTAGTGGTTGATGGCATCCTAATGAATGTCCATATGACCTTGTAAACAAGTCTATGATAATGCTTTTGTAGTGGGTAAAACTAATTAGGTATAAAACTAGTAATCCTTGGTACTCAGCACTGGCAAGCAATTCAGCGGGTACTGAAGTACTTGAAGAAAACCATCGACTATAAATTGATGTATACTGGTTATCCTTTATTGTTGGAAGGTTACACTGATGCAAGCTGGATCAGCAACTCTAAAGACAATTCATCTACCAGTGGTTGGGTATCCTGCTTGGTGGAGGTGCTATTTCTTGGGCATCCAAGAAACAAACTTGCATCACTGGTTCAATAATGGAATTTAAATTTGTGGCTTTAGCAGCTACTGGTAAGGAAGCTGGATGGTTGAGAAACCTGATCCTTAAGATTCCATTGTGGTCCAAACCTATAGCACCTATTTCTATCCGCTTTGATAGTGCTGCTACATTTGCAAAGGCTTATAGCCAAATGTACAATGGGAAGCCTAGACACTTATGTGTCAGGCATAGCATGATTCATGAGCTGATCACGAATGAGGTGAAATCTATAGAGTTTGTGAGGTCTTAACAAAACTTAGCTAATCACTTGACGAAGGGACTGACTAGAGACTAGGTTATAAAGTCTGCTGAAGGGATGGGATTAAAGTTTAACTGGGTCGCTAAATGCTAGGACACTCAACTCCCTACTAAGGAAACTTGGTAGCTGAGTTCAATATGGAAATCTGAACGTTCAAAGGACTGAAGCACATGTATTTACATATCATCCCAAGGATGTGCTTGGAACCTGCAGAAAAGGAGGATGAAGTCTTTACTTCTTAATGGTTAATTTCTTTGAAAAGGTGCTTAGCAGGAGCATGAATAAAGAGGAACCACCTATGTAATTGTTAAGGTTTTGCTGCTTCAGGGAGCATGGAATTTGGTTCTTACAACATTTATGAATTGGATATGAACACATGGCTTGTATAGTGTCAGGAGTTTCTTATGTGTTTGAAAACCTGTGTGTATTTTATCTTCAGGTATTCAAATGGTTAAAGATTTCATTTTACTTAGAACACCCGATTCTGAATCTTTAAACGAATAATTTACTAAATGGAAATTCCAATCCTCAAACATTTCTTATTACTCACTTGTTTTATTTAATGTTCAATTTTTCATGCAAAAGAATTGTACTAAATTAAGGAGGATTGTTGGAAATTTAGTGCAATTGTAGGAATTAGGTCATACATGGAAATGGGTTTGGAGCTACGGAGTGTACACCCATTAAATCACTGATTTTCCCTGACTCTTAGTGTTAGAATTAAAATGGTGGTTACAACCAATTAAGAGGCAGGTTTACTAAAAATTAAATGTTTTATAACAACTTTTTCCTATTTAAGTGGCAGATTTGACCACATTAAATGACCATATATTTAATTTGGTCATGTAGCCACTAATTCCTAAATTATGAAGGATAATTATAGAAGAGATTAATTGGCCATTAATCTCTTATTAATTCCATTGACTAGGTTCTGAGTAAATCCCATATAAATTGGGATCACAATTGCATGAAAAAACATACAAAAAACAAAAACACATAGAAACACAGGGTTCTTGATCTGTGCCTAGAACAAGAACAAACATTTGGTTTTATCCCAAGGAGGTATTCGTGATACCCAGGTGATGAGGTATGGTCTCCCTCGGAGCATCCGAAGAAGAAACATAACGAGGAAACTTCTACCAATCTAGCATGGACTGAGCCAGGTAAATACTCTGGAGAAGCTGGCATGTCGAAGGATACACCAGGTCCGGAATCACTAGGAGAACTCCGGAGAAGCTGGTATGTCGAAGGACATGTCAGGATCTAGAGTCGTTAGCCCCGTCCTAGGGCAGGGTATCAAAGGACAACCAATAAAAGGTACAAGTCCTTGTCCGAGGGCCACTTTCCAAAGAATGACAAGTATGCCCGACAATAGTAACAAAGGAAAAGCCCCACTGGTTATGTCTTGTATTGAAACCGAAAGCATATAAAGAGAGGAGCTCCAGTTTCTCTAGGACTACACACATAACACCTACTCCCGGACCACATGTTTATATATTCTCCGAAGTTATCGCTCATATCCACATACTTAGCTCTTACCTGGAGTTGTTCCAGGAATATAAACCATCCCAGTTTGAGCTAACGGTGTTCTTTCTATTTCATCTAATAAAGTGAAGGAGTGAGCTTTGAAGAAACCAATCTGACCCAAATCTTCACAAAGAATAAGTTCTTATTCACCAAGTCAAGCAGCCCACTAATTAATTTACCTTAACATTTGGCGCCATCTGTATGACCTTGTCCCCAATCTAAACTAAGATGAAACAAAAAGACAAAAAACATGCTGACCTTCGCATTCACTAAAGGAGGTATGAAGTCAAGGGGATAAACTAAACTCGAAGGGTAGGGGAAACGGGACCACGAAAAGGGTCCCGCCGTACCATTTCCATTCGACCCCCACCACACCTCCTTTAAATTCATTAGCAAAGTCCAAAATATGTTGAAGAACCAGTTGTGAAACCAATATGAGAAATTTGAAATTTCAGGGAATACCTCAACCGACAACCTGTTCTGAAGCTGCCTCAAAAGAATCGTCCGTCTAGCAGAAGGATACGACCAAAATGAATGGTTTCCAACTGGCAAAGAATGACGCTAGTCAAAAGAAAAAATGCGAAAATAAACATGCTGAAAAGTTTGATCCTATAAGGTTGGTCCGACGCAGGACAACAATGGGAATGATTAAGGGGAAAACAAATTGAAAAACGCCTTACGAATAGCGTGAACATGGATAGCAACCAACGAGATAATCTTTCCTTCTATACCCAGGATGTCCATTTGGTCGACACTCCTATCATACTCTAAGCACTCAATGAGGGTTTTTAATTCAGGTCTGAAGGATATACGTAGATAGGTAACTCTTCAAGTGTTATGATATAACACATGCGTTTCTGAAATCTAGGGACTAAAACAAAAGCAAGGCTTAGAGAATCGAGAACAAAAAGAATACCGTTGGTAGTGAGTTCTCTGGGAGAATTGAACTATTCGATAGTTTGCCCATTAACCCTTAATGTAACCATAGGGAGAACTGGGAAAGCCTCTAAACTGTCAACTAATGGAATCGCAGAGCAATAAAAGTCATTCCCCTTATAATGTCATACTAGGAAGGACCGTCTTGAGAAGCTTAGGAGCAGTAGCCTTCGCCATTCACTCAATGATAAAGTTCCCTATGGACAACAGAATCATAACGATGACGACCAAGAGAGAAACCCTTCAAGAGTGCCAGAGGATAAAAGAAGCGCAAGGACCCGTTCCTGAAAGAAGAATCACCCATCCCCGGATACAAGCCTCTGAATCAGAAGAAACAACTATAAAGGAAAAAAAAAGAAATCCAAGAACAAAACATTGAAAAAGGAGAGACCACGCCAATCTGTTCAATGCGACAACTCAGTCGCCCTGACAAAGAAACCATGTTTATGGATATAAAAAGACAGAGAAAAAGGATGGAGCTCCCAAAGGAACCAAACGAGAGCAAACCCCTAGAAAAGGTGGTAATTCATGACGATCATCCAAACCATTACCGGGTCACTAATTAGATTAAACTGACCTATTTAAATGAGGGACCCCCCGACTTAATAGGAATACTACGCAAGCATGCCGATGCTTTCACCTGGACCCCAACGGATATAACAGGAATTCCTCACTTCATAGCGGAACACAAGCCAAAAACATACCCTCATATAGAGCCAAAGGTCCAAAGAAAGAGGAGCATAGCTCCGGATAGAATGAAGGTGGTGAAAGAAGAGGTGGCAGAATGGCTCAAGGCTGGAATAGTAAAAAGGGTATATACCCCTTGTGGATTTGCTAACCCCGTCCCCTAGTAAAGAAGTCGTACAACAACTGGAGGATTCTTCATCGACTTTAAAGATCTAAATGAAAACATGTACCAAATGTCTTATAACCCATTGTCCAAAGAATGATTGGAAAAACGAGTACTCTAAAAGTAAATTCAAATACAAATGCTTCTTATACGCTTACAAAGGTACCATCAGATACATATGGCCAAGAAAGTATGAATAAAAGACTGGCATTCCACAACGGACAATGAGTCTTCTGTTCACAAAGATTCCCTTGGACTGAAAAATAAATGCCAGGCAACATACCAAAAGACTGGTTGACAACCAAATTGAAGGATAGAATATGAAGAAACTTAGAAGCTATGTTGATGATAATGGTGACCAAAAGTAAAACATAGCTTGACAATGGATAAAAGACATTGAAGAAACATTATTCATATAACACCAAAAAATTGAACCATGAGGAGCTAATCCTAAAAAAAATCTCCTTTGGAATGGAAGAAGGAAAGTTCTTGGGATACATAGTAAACCTCTAAAGGAATCAGAGAAAACCCAGAGAAGACAAAGGCTGTTATGAACATGCCCTCCCCAAGTAGTCTAAAACAAATTCAGCGACTAAGTGGTAAGCTCGTCGTCTTAAACAGGTTCATGTCTAAAGTAGCAGAAAGGGTCCTACCCTGCCTAGATACCTTCAAAAAATGTGCAAACAAGAAAGGTTTCCAATGGACAGCAGCGGCGAAAGAAGCATTCCAGTCAATGAAGAAGTTAATAGCGGAGCTACCAAGGTTAACGACTCCTATGAAGGATGAATAACTTATGGTCTATCTATCAGTAGCCAATGAGGCACTTAGTGCTATTCTGCTAGTGGAAAGAAACGAAAGGCAAATCCCAATCCATTACGTTAGCAGAGCATTGCAAGGTGCAACTACCCTCTGATAGAAAAGTTAGCCCTAGCACTAGTACACGTCGCTAAACGATTGAGAAGGTACTTTCAAGTTCTAACAATTAAGGTCATCACTGACAAACCAATAAGCCAAATATTAAGCAATTGGGAATCAACGGGAAGATTGGCTAAATAGACGGTGGAACATGAGGCTTATGGCATACAATACGCGCCTAGAAATGCGATAAAAGGACAAGTTATGGCTAACTTCCTAGCAGATATAATAGCAGAAGACAGGGTCCCCCCCGGCACATACAAGAGCAGTTTGACAAGAATGAAACCTCGATGTAAGGAAAGGAGCAAAGAGATACAAAGGTAAAAATGTGTGTTCCGCCATAAAGGACCAGATACCCACAGCTCCTCCAAACGAAACGAACATATGGAAATTATACACCGATAGAGCATCCAACGATCATGGATCAGGAGCAGGTCTCATTTTGATAGATTCGGAGGGAGCGGAGTATCCCTACACCCTCCGATTGAACTTCACTAACTCAAATAATGATGCGGAATACAAGGCACTATTAGCGGGTCTAAGGATAGCAGCCAAGATGAAGGTCAAAAAGATGCATGCTGGATTCAAAGTTGGTAGCTAGTCAAGTGGAAGGATCATATGAACCAAGAGGTGAGAAAACAAAGAAGTATAGAGAGAAGGTCCTAGAGATAGTCTGAAGCTTCAGCAACTTTCAAATAAGTCACATACCAAGAGAAGAAAATAAAAAAGCTGACGGCCTAAGCAAGCTAGCAGCCTTACAATGTGAAGGACTAACAAAAGGGGTATTGATAGAAGAGCTCAACGAGCGCTCGATAGACATGGCCAAAGTAAATACAATAGTGGAATAAGCTATAAGAACTTGGATGACACCAATACAAGAGTACATAGAAATGGGATCCTACCGGAAGATACAATCGAAGCATGAACAATTAGAGATAAAGCACGTAACTACATCATAGATGATGGAATATTATATCGAAAATCATACCTAGGACCACTACTACGATACACAGGCCCGCAACAGGCAAAATACGTAATTAAGAAAATACATAGGGATCCATCTAATGCACGAAGCCCACGTAACCAAGTACATAATTCTATAAACGTATGATACTACTAGGCCGAATGCATAGCATCGGGATGCCTATAAAGATTATCAAGTTTGTGACTCACGCTAAGTTAACGCAACCATACCAAGGTTACCAAAAAATGACATGATCTCCATTATATCGGCCTGGCCCTTCCAAAAGTGGGAAGGACATTTGTCAACCTCTCCAGAAGCTCCCAGCAGATATAAAATAATCTGATAAGTAAGTCCATTGATTAGTATTACCAATGTTGGAAGCCAAGCCACTCACTAGCATAACAGGTAAACAGATCAAAAATTTTGCCTTTGATAACATTGTCTGCAGGTTTGGAGTGCCAGCCACCATCATAACGGACAACGGAACCTAGTTGATCAATGACCCATTCAAATCTTGAGCAGAGGGACTGGGAATAAAACTTGTCTCCACATCTGTATATCATCCTCAAGTAAACGGGGCGGTAGAACGGGCTAACCGAAGCATAATGCAAGGAATCAAAACAAGATTGCATCAAGAAGGAGCAGCATAGGTTGATGAATTAACCAAAATGATGATATGCCTATAGAACAACGCCCAAATAAGCCAATGGAGAAACACCATTAAGCCTATCTGATAACGCCTAAATTTATACATGTATATCGTGGTGCGTTATTTTGCATTTTATTTGGAATCATATACCTCATGAATTTCGTGTACTTTAATCAAGTATATTGGATATTATATGTCAACGTAATGTGTCGTGGAATAAAAACGAAGAATACAACTAAGATAAAAAGACAAAATTAAGAAAGTAAACTTAAGATAAAGATCCCCCGACACCTGTCCACTGTTTTGGCCATAACTGGAGCATACAAACTCAGATTGAGTTTATTCAAGCGGCCACAGAAAGAAAATTCAATTATCTACAACCTTGCGAAAGACCAAGTGCTAGAAATGCTAAATGTGCGGCGCACTTGTAAAAAAGTACGGCGTACTTTTCCATTAGAACTAAAAAGTCGGGCATTTAATGAAGACAACATTTACACCTCAAGTGCGCCACACTTGGCCCTCGAAACAGCCTATATAAGGTCCTTTACCTCTCATATCTCAAACATCCTCACACCACTTTCTCTAGTTCATTTAGAACCGATCTAAGTGGGTGTTTTTGGTGAACTTGGCTTGACAAACCAAGGAACCAAACACCGCCTTCAAACCACCATCTACTACCACCACTCTCCACCATAAATTTCTTGGTTATAATCCATCTAAGGAAGTAGCATTGAAGTGTAATTCGAATCAATAAGGCGATTTGTTATGACAAAGATTGGTTTAATAGTTTTCCAGGGTTTTACTTTGAAAATAGAAGAGTGTTTCTTGGGGGAAATTCATATGACATCACCATACGTTAAAGTTAGCCTGGAATTTGGTATAATCTGTTATTCTTTGAATATTATCATTATTGAATCATTATGAATGTTATGCCGTTATTTGTTACTTGTTTTATTATGGAGTAGTACTCTATAATATTTTTTGTGGCAATTTATTGTGATCTTAGCTATAAGTCGTTTGGTATGTGTTTAATGAAATGGATTAAACATGAATTCTAAGTGTAAATGCCAGAAAGGATACTTATAAACTTATGTTTTATCATTCCACTAATATATTGGTTATAATAACTTATAAAGGCCGAAATGATTTGTTGTTATTAACAATCTAATCACAAAGTTATAATTAAAGGCCTAAAGATTTATGAAACTTGTGATACCACTAAGATTCTAAACTTATAACACTATCCTAAACACTTCATTATCCAAGTTATCATTGCCTAAAAAACAAACATACCTTAATCATTTTTGATGTAATCATCATTTAATTTCTTTCGTCATAATAATCCGAATAATGCAAGATTGGTTAATTTTATCCGTGACAACTTATTTAACCTTGCAACACCTTAATTATAAACTTTGAAAACTTTAAATCCCTTAGAACGAACCTGGTCTTACCTAAAAGCTATAGTATACACTAACGGTTATACTTCCCGAGTGCTTGTGTTTTTAATGTAAAAATCGAATTTCTAGATATTAAAAAGTTAAAGCTTGGAAACACACAGCAAGTTTTGGCGCCGTTTCCGGGAATCTTTAAGAGTAAGGTCTTAGTATTTGTTGCTTATTGTCTGGTGCTAATTTTGTTCTCAAAATTTTCAAACCCGCCTACGCTGTTATTCCGTCAAACGAAACTAAAAAACATTTTTTCTCCAGGAAGTACCCCACAGCTTAATCGTGAGAGCGCCGTTTTTCTGTTTAAAACCCAAAAAGTACGCCCAGCTTTTAACCAAGTACTTTCGCAACCTTATTCTGCAATGATTTTTCAAAACAGAATTTGTATCAAAAAACAAAACAAAACCCCCCAACTGCTAGTCTTAAGGTTCTATAATCATTTAGAATTATATTTTTATCTGATTATATTCCTTGGTATAGTAATTAACTAGTTTAACATAATATGTCGAAAAAAAAACATAAAATATCCAAAAAAATAAATTTCGTCGCACTTTTCTAAAGTACGCCGTACCTATAAAAAAAAATCTTTTATTTATTTATCCATATTTGCTATATATAATTAAAACTAATATATATATATATATATATATATATATATATATATATATATAAATTATATGTATATAATCTTATAAAAATAAAAAATTAAAAAAAAAGAAAATAATTACTTTATTTTGAATATACTCCTATTAGCATTAACTTATATATATAAAAATGTCTTTATTGCAAAATGCTTAACGTATGTATAAATTCTCTAGTCATTCGGAAACACAACTAGTAAGGCTAATATACCAAATTAAATAAAAATTAATAAAAAATCTTGTAAACTTAATCGAAAATAATTCGTCGAGCTCGATATCATTCAAATTCAACAACTCAAAATTCTACCAATAATTAATTTATCATTTATAAATATACCTGAAGAGGATGTCGAACATAAACCAAATTATTACCGCCTCCAAGAGTAATAATCACTCGATCCGTATGATCAAAACCTATGTGGGAAAGTGCTAAGACTATAGCACCGAGTCCCTTAATTCTGCGATTATTCACCAACTCTAGTGTTGAAGACAACTATTTTACATAGTACCCACTTGAAAATGATTTAGGAAAATAAATTCGATGGTTTATCTGCGGGCCGATCCGCATGACCACATCCGTGAATTTCTCGCAATCTGCAACATGTTCAAAATACGATGAAACTCATAGTAAGCACGTAAAACTTTTAAATATTCCTTTTCTTGTGCGATAACTAAAAACCAAACTGGTTAATTTAAACACGAACTTAATGAAGAGTCTATAACATCAGGGAACAAATGATAAAAATCTTTTATAAACAATATTCTTTCCACCTCGTTATTTAATCGTATTATTACTTGAAATCAGAAAATTTCTTTCAACATGTAAGTGAAAGTCTAACCGATGCTTGGTTACTACTCAAGAACACATGCCTCGAAAATTATCATGGCACTGGTTTGAACCAAAAGGAGCTATTATTAAATATTCTAACACGGTCTAGACGAACCCACTCAAAGAATCCTGGACATAACGGCTGGAGGAATCTTCCTCTACAAAAGTTCAAATCAAGCTTTTCAATTTCTCGAGGATAAGCCCTTTTCAAACATTATTGGCCCATTAAATCTAAAAACAAACATCGTTAAAAATCTGTTGTTTTTGCCGAAAAAATGGAAAAAAAGGTTTGAAAATATAATAGTTTAATACTGATGATTTCTTGATTATGGAAAAAGTAGAAGGCTGTTGGATACTCAAATTATATAACTTAAATGAATAATTGCAAATATGGTGTGAGAAAATAATAGCTTAGAAAGGGAACGCTTCTAAGAACAGATGGACAAACACCGCCAAAGAGTAAACGTCATTAAGCAAATTTCATCCGATCTGAGATCATCAAAATCGAATTTCTCATGATTCGTATTCTCACCAATCCCATCACGATCGTAATGATTTCAAGAAATCGCTCACAGAGTTAAACAATGATGTGAGAAATGACCTCAAAGATTTCAAAAGATGTATCCGTAGCATGAGAATCGTTCATTAGAAACTCTATGACAGAGACGATCATAAAACCACCAGTGTTTTACTTAACAAAATGTTTGAAACACTTAACCAAGAACCTCAATCTAAAACATATTTTGAAAAATCAATCCCAAAATTTCTTGGAATGTGTCAAAGATTATCAAATATTGTTATTTTCAAAAACAATATAAACGATAATATTAAAAAGATAAATGCAGAAACAAAATGAAAAGAATTTCCAAACTATCTTTAAAAACATGTAAAGGAAAATAGATGAGTGGGAGAAGTCTCAAAACATCTCTTCAGAACAAACTAATTGGACTGAACTACAACCTCCCCCTCAATCTCACACTGAGCAAGTGAATGTTGTATTCACCAGGAGTGGAAAGTCCGATGATTCTCCGAAAACTAAAAAAGATCCACCACCTCCTATCATCATTGACAATACTGATAATTCTTGATTTTTTGAAAAATTGAAGGCTGTAGATTCTCAAATTATAAGCTTAAATGAAGAATTGCAAGATATGTGTGAAGAAAAATATAATGAGCTTAGAAAGGAAACGCTTCTAAGACTATGACACCCGATGTTAAACGTCATGAACCAAATTCATCTGAGCTGAGATCATCAAAATCGAATTTCTCATGAATTTGTATTCTCACCAATCCATCACTATCGTAATTGATTATCTGAGAAATCGCTCACAGAGTTAAACAATGATGTGAGAAATGACCTCGAAGATTTTAAAAGATGTATCCGTAGCATGAAGAACCGTTTATTGGAAACTCTATGTACAAGACGATCATAAAACCACCAGTGTTTTACTTAACAAAATGTTTGAAACACTTAACCAAGAACCTCAATCTAAAACAGATTTTGAAAAATCAATCACAAAATTCTTGGATGGTCAAAGAGTTACAAATATGTTTTTCAAAAACAATATTAACGATATGATTTTAAAGATAAAGCAAAATGAAAAGAATTTCCAAACTATCTTTAAAAACATGTAAAGGAAAATAGATGAGTAGGAGAAGTCTCAAAACATCTCTTCAGAACAAACCAATTGGACTGAACCACAACCTCCCCCTCAAGCTCACACTGAGCAAGTGAATGTCGTATTCACCAGGAGTGGAAAGTCCGGTGATTCTCTGAAACTAAAAAAGATCCACCACCTCTTATCATCATTGAAAATACTGATAGTTCTTGATTTATGGAAAAATTAAAGGCTGTGGATTCTCAAATTATAAGATTAAATAAAGATTAGCAAGATATGTGTGAGAAATATAATGAGCTTAGAAAGGGAAACGCTTCTAAGAATGATGACACGCCGATGTGTAAACATCATGAACCAAATTTCATCTGATCTGAAGATCATCAAAATCGAATTTCTCATGATTCGTATTCTCACCAATCCCATCACGATCGTAATGATTCCGAGAAATCGCTCACAGAGTTAAACAATGATGTGAGAAATGACCTCGAAGATTTCAAAAGATGTATCCGTATCATGAGAACTGTTCATTGGAAACTCTATGACAGAGACGATCATAAAACCACCGATGTTTTACTTAACAAAAAGTTTGAAACAATTAACCAAGAACCTTAATCTAAAACAGATTTTGAAAAATCAATCACAAAATTCTTGAATGGTCAAAGAGTTACAAATATGTTTTTCAAAAACAATATTAACAATATGATTTTTAAGATAAAGCACAATGAAAAGAATTTCCAAACTATCTTTAAAAACATGTAAAGGAAAATAGATGAATGGGAGAAGTCTTAAAACATCTCTTCATAACAAAACAATTGGACTGAACCACAACCTCCCCCTTAAACTCACACTGAGCAAGTGAATGTCGTATTCACTAGGAGTGGAAAGTCTGATGATTCTCCGAAAACTAAAAAAGATCCACCACCTCCTATCATCGTTGACAATAAAACTAAAAAAGATAAACCTATTAAGACACTAAAAAAGGCTATCATGTGGTAAAAACAAAAGAATATCTATTCCATGAATATATTCCAAAAATACCATATCCTCAAGCTTTAAGAGTGGATCATTCCCACTTAAACCGTATCATTAAGGAATCTTAAATCGAGTTAAGTAAAGTAATAATAATAATAATAATAGTAGCAATAGTTAATAATAATAATAAACCTATAAAAAACTAAAAATATATATATAATAAAAAACTTTGCAGTTTTTAAGTATGTCACGCATTCGGCCGGTGTGTCGCGTATCTCGATTTCTGCTTCCAAAAATAAATTTATCGAACTTTGTGTGTGTGTTCGCTGGAAACCCTCACGAGACTATAACTCGTCCACTCGGGCCACCGAGGGGTTTAAAGGCTTGTTGCATATGCTAAATGCAACTGTGGTGCCTACGAAAGTGCACTTTTGTATTTAATGTTTTTCTTGTAGTTGTGTTTATTGAGCAGATTAAATAAGATTGGTGGAGCTTGGAGTGGTGGTTGGCATTTTATACTTGGAGACTTATATAATTGGAGACTTATATTACATGTGGTAGAATACACATGCTTGGCGCTTCGTTTCGCGCCATATCCTTCATAATTCAGCCAAACACTTATAAGCCCCGGGAAGTTTCAATTTTATTCATAATGCTCTACTTAAGTGTGAAGGAGTTCTCGCCCCTCACAAAAAAAAGAATGTAATGGAATCACTCAAGAATATATCCAACGTAGCTATATCTCTCTATGCCCCGGGAAGTACCGTTTTCCTTTAATTTATCAATTCTCACATTGAGGGCAATGTTCAACTTAAGTGTGGAAGGGTAGCAAATAGGAAAAATTAATCATGTCCCTCCATGTTTGCCCTGTAGAAATTTTCAAATTTTCAACTGATATTTTCTGGAAAATTAAAAAATTAATATATGCTTTCCTTTCAAAATTAAAAATGAATACGCTTAGTAAGGCAAATCCAATCGGATTGACATTTTAACTAGCACAAAATCAACCCACTTAAATTGTGAGAAATTTAGCCTTAAAGAATTTCGGGTACCATCATATGATACCTAAGATAAATTTTTTTCCTTTACTTTTCAAGTTAATTAATTGAGCAATCATGTGTATCTATTCTATCGTTATTGACAGACATATCTAAATGTGTATTGCTAAATGTGACTCATGATCAGTGTTTTGAAAGGCTCAAGGCGCACTAAGGCGCAAAGGGCATATGGTGGCTTGAGGCGAAGTGCAGATCAAGGCGCGGGCCTCATGAATATGAGTCGCATTAAACTGAAGTAAATTATAATAGTTTAGGCGAAAATTTATAGATTAATGATACTTAATATATCTAAAAAAATTGAATAGTTAAACAAAAAATATCAAGCAAGGTATCATATTCATGGCATGACGAGATTACGTTATCTCATGTGTAAAATAGATGGAGGAGTCTGTATGTGCAGACACTTTAATTGAATGACGAGACACTCAAATTGATTGATTTATTTAGTTTCAGGTTGTTTCTTAGTAATCTATTATTAACATATAAGGGCAATAAATGTTAAATTTGAAACAAGTTTCAAAATACGTCATCTTTCCTATGCGCACCTAAGCTCAAGGCTCTGCGCTTTTTGTGAGCCTTGTGCATGTGCGAAACCTCGATCTAAAAAAATCCATAAAGCTTGAGCTTTAGAGCCTAGACGTGCTTTCAAGCGCGCTTTTTAAAACTATGCTCATGATAATATTTTTATTTAGAAAGCATAGTGAAACATTTTTTAACTTTAATACTTGCTTTATGATAATATTGCATTATTGGACCAAATCTGTAGCTCTAGAACTTGTGCTTGATCATTATTTACTAGAACGCAGTCAGAGTAATTTAAAGACAAAGACGTATGATAAGATGGTGAAATAAATCCTCTAATGTAATCATGTATCTCACACACTCGCTTTTATGTGAGATCCCCAAAGTAATCACCAAGAGCAAGAAAAATGCTCGATGAAGAAGAAGGTTTCTTGTGCCAAGCCTTAGTTATCGTAGTATCTGGAATGAAAAAAAATTATTGTAAAAAAAAATAGAAAACTCAAAAAAATAAAGTTCAAAGTAAAGGCAAATTCGGCCACAAGGAATCAAGTTATGTTTCTACACCTCTATCGTTTATCAAGTTTTTGACCTTCGAAGATTTCTGTCTTGGTGCTCAACGCCACAACGGGTAATGTTTTTATGTTTTCTAGTACATAGCATATGAAAGCAAACTCGATTAGTCTGGCACTTGCAATGACTTCACAAAAAATAAAACCCTAATCTGAGTGACTCGTGTGAAATTCAAAACAAACATTATCCGTTGGAGGTGCTCTGTCATATGTCAATGCCTGAAAAGTTATAAAACTAGTAAACACTTGTTAATGCTAAAATGATTTTTTTGCCACGTCATGATAAATGATCTTGTTTTATCGCTTTAATTGCTTAGCGCAATCCACGCCCCTCCCTCAGCAATCGTAATGGGAGGAAGGGATTTTGATAACGCCTAAAATTATACATGTTTTCTCGACGGCGGCGTTTATTTGCTTTATGATCATTTCCACATTAACTTTCGGTACTGTAAACAAGTATATTTGCTAGTTCTATGTTCTAGGAAGTGTCAGGGAAGAAAACAAAATAATACACGCAAATACGGACTAAACAAGAAGTAAACTCAAGATAAAGATCCCCCGACACATGTCCACTGTTTTGGCCATAACTAGAGCATACGAACTCGGATTAGGTTGATTCAAGCGGCCACGGAAAGAGAATTAAATTATCTACAACCTTGCGAAAAACAAGAGCTGGAATGCCAATTGTAACGATTGCACCTTTAAAAAAGTACGCACACTTCCCATCGGATCTGAAAAGTCAAGCCAAATTAATGAAACAACATTTACACCTCAAGTGCGCCGCACTTATTTGTAAGTGGCAGCCGCACTAGACACCTGAACAAGCCTATATAAGGGCCCTTATGCCTATCAATAAGCTCAAACATAAGCATCCTCACACCAACTTTCCTCTAGTTCGTTAGAACACTCCCAAGTGGTGTTTTTGGGTGAACTTGGCTTGACAATCCAAGGAATCCGAAACACCGCCTTCAAACCAACCATCTTACAACCAACCACTGGTTACCCATAAATTTCTTTATTATAATCCAATCCAAGGAAGTAGGCATTTAAGTGTAATCGAAATCTATAAGCGATTGTGATAGAATTGTTCATATTTTCCAGGTTTTACTTTCAATATAATAAAGTGTTCTTGAGAAATTCATGTGAAAATCACCATATTTGCTTGGAATATATGGAATAATCTTGTTTATTCCTTGAAAAATGAACTTTATTGAATTCATGATGAAATGTATTGGTTTTGAGGTTTACTTGTTTGATTATGGAGTAGTATAATTCTTATGTTGTTTTGGGAATTATTTTGATCTTTGATATCGGAGCGTTTGGAATATGTGTTTATTGAAATGGCTTAAACATGATTTTCTAAGTTAACAGGCTGAACTGATACTTATAAACTTATGTTTAATCATTCCACCATATATATTTAGTTTATAATAACTTATAAAGGCCTAAAGGATTTGAGTTTGTTATTAATCAATATAATCACTAAGTTATATTTAAAGGTCCAAAGGATTTACAACTGTGATAACTCTATTTCTAAAACTTATAAATACTATCCTAAACACTTCATTATCTAAGTGATCATTGCCTAAACAAACATACCTTAATCATTTGATTGAATCATCTTTTAATTGCTTTCGTTATAATATCCGATATATGCAAAATTCTGGTTAATTAGATATTCGTGACATCTTATTAACCTAGCACCTTAAATAACAAACTTGTGAAAACTTTTAATTCCTGTGAAACTTAAAAGAAAGAACAAGAAATAAAATACATAGGAAAAGAAATAAAACAAAAAAAAAACAAAACAAAATGCAACGTAAAAATGGAAACAACCTTTGGACTTACCTAGAATATCTATACTATACACGAACGGGTATACTTCCTGAGTGCTGTTTTTTTAGTAAAAATCGGTATTTCTATTTATTATAAATTTAAAGCTTGGAAAACACACATCACTAGCATACGATACCGAAGTAGTTATACCTGCAGAGATAGGCATACCCACAAGACAAATAATCCAAAGACTAGAGGAAGAAAATGATGAGGCACTCCGGTTGAACCTAAATCTTCTAGAAGAGCAAAGAGAAATCGAGACAATCAAAGAAGCAAGGCTTAAACAACAAGTAGAAAAGTACTACAATCAGAGAGTCCATCACAAACCATTCAAAGTAGGTGAATTTGTCCTTTGATGGAATGAGCTGTCAAAGGTGAAAAACACAGGCAAACTCGGACCAAAATGGGAAGGACCATACGAGATCATCGAAACATATGGCACAAGTGCCTACAAGCTCCGATCCATGGAAGGAGCAGAAATACCACGAACATGGCACTCAAGTAACTTCTGAAAGTATTACATGTAATAGGAAATAGAGGAAAAAGGCCGTTGCTAGATCCTCCAGAAATATACGTTGTAAAATTCTTTTTAAAATGATCCGAAAGCAACAAACGCAATGATATAAAAGAGAATTTTAAGTTCATGAAAACGCAAGTGCATCGGATCACTTGCTACCTCTGGATGAAATAATGTACCCTAATAAGGGTGAAAAGAGAAACATGTTAACTCGCCAGGGGGGAAGGAGGAAGCACAAAGTCTTCCCCTCCCAACAAGTAAGCTCTCTGATAAATAGCTACATCAAATGGAGAAGAACCATACAAGCTACCTAGGTTCTATAAAAATTGTCTAAGTATGTACGCTTAATACGTAAGGAGTTGGCTAATACTCCACATTAGTATATACCTTTGCCGCGTCTTAAGAAACAAACAAATACAAAGGACAAACATGAACGTAGCATATGAATAATATAACAGAAACATGATGATGGCACAACACAATAAGAAAGATTAAATGCAAGCATATAACAATGTAGCCCAGGTAAAATACGAGACTCAGAAGGGTGCATGCAAAGCACCACCAAAAAAGACGATAGCAACAAAACTATCACAGCTGTTCAAAATACTTACACATTATAAAGTTGTTCAAATTTACATAAAAAGTAAAGTAAACAACGGAAGGTGAGTCATCAAAAGCACGATTGTTAGCCTCAAAATATTGAGCCGAACAAGGAAGCTTGGCTACTAAATCATGGAAGCTCGGTCTTTACTTAGTAAATGTTGTAATAGGCTAGAAACGGGAAACGGGCTTGTCATTTAATCTAATATTGCACATGTATCGGGTTAAAGCCTAAAGCAATCTCAAGCCCAACCCAAGTCAAAATCTCTACACATCTAAGTCATTGTGTATGGGTATATAAACCCTTTTCCACCAAGGAAAAGGGTGTTGGTTCTCATTGTAACATTTTACACTTTGTTTAATCAACCATTCTCTTTCTTTTCTATTTTTCTCTCTCTAACTTCTCTCTACAATTCTTCTCATCTTCTTATCTTTATTTCTTACTTTGATCATGAAGTGTAAGTGATTCTTGGTTCCAACAATTGGTATCAAGAGCCACGGGTAGATTGGTGTTTGATTTGTGGTTCAAAAACTTGTACTTTCATGATTATCTAGTTAATAGCATCTTTGGTTTTTGTAATTCGTAGCTTATTTTCTTTAGAAAAGTGCTTAATAGAAGCTTATTTGGTCACGGTTTGGTTTGATTAAATCGTTAAGCTAGAAAAAAACCTTATACTTTCCTTGTTTACATCACTACTAGCTCATTAATATTGAGTTTTTATGGCTTATTTTGGTGGCTAAATAGCTTATTCGGGTTGGGTCAGCTTATTTCTTAATTTCATAGCTTAATTTTCTAGTTATAAAATCTTTGTAGCGATTTGGAGTTAATTTGTACAACTTAGTTTGTTTTCTAGCCAAATCCAAGCAAGACATCAAGAGATGTACTAATTTTTGTATGTTAGTCGAAAGTTAGCTAGAAAACAAATATCAAGTACAAGTGGCGGTTTGGTTTAGTAGCGGTTTACACTTTTGTTTAGTGGCGGTATACATCAAACCTCTGCATAGCGGTTTGAATACAAGAGCCAGCAGTTTGACTCTTTTCGTGGAATCCTAAACGTTACTCTGTCTAATTGAAAAGTTCGTAGCGGTATGGTACAACTCTTGGCAGCAGTTTAATAGTTTCAAGTGCCAGCAGTTTGATAACATTGGTCCAGCAGTTTACCGAGTTCAAAAGTTGCCAGCGGTTTGTCCTTTTTACCTTGGCAGCGGTTTGGTCATTTTTAGGCCAGCAATTTGTTAACTATAAGCCAACAGTTTGCTTACCTTTTTGTCCAACGGTTTGATAAGAATACGTGCCAACAGTTTGAAGTTATACCAGAGGTTTTTTGTCTTTCACTTGCCAGCGGTTTGACCAGAATAGTGGCAACGATTTGCTTACTTAAATTGGCAGCGGTTTAGTGAATTAGTGGCGGTTTATTCACAAGTTTTTGGCAGCGGTTTGGTTATTTAGGTGGTGGTTTGCTAATACTCGTGGTGGTTTGTCAATACTCGTGGTGGTTTGTCAATACTCGTGGTGGTTTGCCAATACTCGTGGTGGTTTGTCAATACTAGTAGTGGTTTGCTTAATTTCTTAGTAGAGGTTTACCGCATTCTTGGCAGTTGTTTGGTAAAAGACTTGGACTAACTTAATACTTCAATAAACCTCCGTGACAAACAAACGTGGACAATTAATCAACAAGGACTTTTAATTAACACTTGGTCTTAAACGACAATTAATATACAACAATAAACATTAGTCCCAAACAATTATATATTAACAGTTTCTTCTTGATTTTGTAAAATCTCGTAAAAGTAACTTCTTTTCTCGGTTTAAATCATAGATTTGTAAAATCCTATGGACGTTAATTGCATTCATTTAACCACAAATTCAATCACAACACATCTACTTAAGATCCTATAAATCATTTTCACTTCATAATTCTTCAATCATTCATCATGACTACTCTAATTACAACTTCCACAACCGACAGTCAAATGCATAACAACGTCATGGC
The DNA here is from genome assembly GCA_026074375.1 of Tanacetum coccineum. NCBI lineage: Eukaryota > Viridiplantae > Streptophyta > Magnoliopsida > Asterales > Asteraceae > Tanacetum > Tanacetum coccineum. Next base: position 121,110 of record BQNB010002081.1, read on the forward strand.
AGCAGGTTCAAGGGATCGTCCACCAATGCTTGCAACAGGAAGATATGCTCAATGGCAATCACGTTTCTTAAGATACATCGATACAAGACCAAATGGTGATGCCTTAAGGAAATGCATTCTTCAAGGTCCTTATACTCCTTCTATGGTAACAATTCCAGTTGTACATGCAACAGATGATACACTAGTAGTTCATGAATGAACAGCAGTTGAGACAATCTTGAATATGTCTCCTGAAAACAAAGCTCATTATGAATCAAAAAATGAAGCAATTCATTTGCTATTGACTAGAATTAGAGTTGAAATATACTCAACTGTTGATGCTTGCAAGACAGCTCATGAAATGTGGATATCTATTGAAAGGCTACAACAAGGTGAATCTCTTAACATTCAAGATGTCAATACTAATTTGTTTTGGGAGTTTGGCAAATTCACTTCTCATGATGGAGAGTCCATGGAGTCATACTACTCCAGATTTTACAAAATGATGAATGAAATGATAAGAAACAACTTAACAGTTGCTACCATGCAAGTCAATGTCCAGTTTCTTTAACAACTTCAACCAGAATGGTCAAGATTTGTGACAATTGTCAAGCACCAACATGACTTGGATACAGTCTCATATCACAAGCTCTTTGATGTCTTGAAACAGTATCAAAAGAAAGTTAATGAAATTCGTGCTGAGATAATAGCCCAGAATGCTAACCCATTAGCACTTGTTGTTGCTGCTTCACCATATCTAGATCCTTATTATCAAGCACAAAAATCTCACAAACCATATGCACCAACATCAAAATAATCATCTTCCACCAGATCTAATTCATCTACTAAATTCAAAGGCAAAGAGATAGCCAAACCAATCACACCTCCATCTGAGTTAGCTTCTGAAGAAGACAGTGATCTAGAACAAGCTCAGAGAGATAAGGATATGCGAAAAAACTTAGCACTCATTGTGAAGTACTTCAAAAAGATCTACAAACCTACCAACAATAACCTCGAAACTTCTTCAAACTCCAGAAACAAGAATGTGGATACTTCTCCACACTATAAGAATAACAATCAGACTGGGCAGTTTGGGAATCAAAGGACAGTGACTGTTACTGGGGCTAGAGAGACTGTAGATAGTCAGGTAGTGCAGCAGACTGGGATATAATGTTTCAATTGCAAGGAATTTGGTCATTTCGCTAAGGAATTGATTCGATAAAATATATAATATATAATATATAATACTAAATAATAATAGTATAGAGAGTATACCGTTAGATATAAAATTACTTTAGAAAAAGTAATAGTCTATCTTCCGAGTGTCATATTCACGGCGAGAGATGAATTGAAATCCATGTAAGTGTTTTGTTTGATGCTCGAATTTTAAAGTATGACACGTCATCAAAATGTGCAGAATGGAACACTTATGAAAGTTCGTTGCTATTGTACAACTTTTTAAAAGTACAAGTACCAAATCGATACATTTACAAAAGTTCGTTGCTATTTTCCGACTAAAACCCTTTCTTTTACAACTTTTGTTTTCAAAAACCTTATAAAGTAAAAATCTTGATTTTGAAAATTTTGGCTTAAAAACCATAAAGTGTGCATTTTAAGGTACCTATAGGTTTAGTAATACTAGTTGTACAAGAAATTTTAGGAAAAAACAATCAAAAATGTGTCTTTTGTGTTTTAAAGATTTTGAGTTTCGTACTAGTTTTATCTGAATTCGCAGTTTTATGTTATAACCGAATTCGCAGTTTTAGTTGTATCCGAATTCGCAGTTTTGTGTTGTAACCGAATTAGCAGTTTTAGTCGTATCCAAATTCGCAGTTTCAGTTGTATCTGAATTCGCAGTTTTAGTTGTATCCGAATTCATAGTTTTTCAGTTTGATCGCTAATGCCTGAATTAGCAGTTTATCAAGGTAAAAAAGCCAAAAAAAAAAAAAAAATTAAAATCCGAATTCGCATTTTCTTGTGTTTAATCAAATATTGGCAGTTTTTTCGAAGCAACCGAATTACGCCAATTTTTACTATTGCAACCTCATTCGAATTCTTTCTTGTCTAACCGAAATTTGAATTATTCTAAAGTTTAAAACTTCAATTTGCTAAAAACAAAAATTATCGGTTTATTTTGTGACTTGTAAATCCCGTGAACTCTTACTTGTTTCCCTGTTTGTTAAGAATTGTAAATCCCGTTTGTAATTTCAAGACTTAAAACACACACAAAAGACATCACCTTAACACACAAGATTACTTTCTATCACCGCTCGATCCAACGGTAATATTTTATCATACTAATTTACCAATGGCGACTCTTGCTGACAAAGCGATTCTTTCAGGTGCTGACAATCCTCCACCTATGTTGGAAAGGATATGTATGATTCTTGGAAAAGCATAATGGACCTATACATGATGAATAAACAACATGGACGAATGATACTTGAATCCGTTAAAAATGGTCCACTCATTTGGCCTATGATGGAGGAGAATGAACGCGAATAGACCAAAGGCAATTTCTGAGCTATCAGCCAACGGAAAGGCCAATTCCAAATCCTTATTGGAGTCAAGGCAACTAATATTCATTTCTCCAAATGATTAAACAGAGGTTCTATTGCCACGTGTTAGCAATCATCGAATCGCCAAGGAACTTTGGGAAAGAATTCAACTTCTCATGCAAGGAACTTCATTGACGAAACAGGAAAGAGAGTGTAGGCTTTATGATGAATTCGATAAGTTTACTTATGAGAAGGGGGAAACACTACGTGTTTTCTTACTTGTAGATGTTCACTGCTAACAATGACTGACATTACAATGTGAAAACTGGAAAACAATTTCAAAGTGAAAACCACAAGTTTTTAAATATTCTTCCTCCTGAGTGGTGCAAATTTTGTGACGATGTCAATTTGTATCGGGTTTTGCACACAACTAATATGATCAGTTCATGCTTATTTCTGGGACACACGAGTTTCATGCAAATTCGACGTTCGTTTAATTGCATGAACGCAACTCAGATCCGCTTGCTTTGGTTGCAACCCATCAGATGACTCAGTCTCCTTATCAAAGTCATCAGAACCCTTACCAAAACTCTTAATTTCAACCACAAGTCTCACTATATCAGTCTTCACAGCATGGTTCACCTTATCAGTCTCAACAATACTCAAATCCTTCAATCATCAACACCTCTTTCATCACTTTATCCATCCAATGATTTTTTTTTTTTTTTTTTTTTTTTTTTATCAATTATCAGTTCACCACAACGTTTTTCGATCTCATCCATCCCTCAATTAGAATATGCTCCCACAGTTAACTAACAACATGAATTTCCACAACTAGACTCAGGTCTAATTGTTCTAGTGTTCCAGAAAGGTGATGATCCCATTGATGTCATCAATCACATGATGTCTTTCTTGACTGCTGTTGTCACTTCCCGCTATCCTACTACCAATAACCAGCTTAGGAATTTGTCAAAACCTAGGCAACAAGCTACCATTAATAATGGGAGAGTGACCTTACAACCAGTTCAAGGGAGACAAACTTCTTTTGTTGCGGGTACTACAAGGGCCAACACTCTAGGAGCAAGTGGAAAGTAATTGGGGAAAAAAAAGGACTGTCTATTTGTTACAACTGCAAGGGGGAAGGACCACAGTACCGAACAGCGCACTAAAACCGAAAGGAAACGATGATTCAGGTTTAAGGTAAAGTGTTGCTGGTTCAAGCTCAAGCAAATCGGACTATATTCTACATGAGGAAGAGCTAGTTTTTTGCTGATACAAAAATTGCAGAAGGTCAAAGCCACAAAGAACGTCATTACTCACAGTGCTGTTATCAAGCCGATTGATTTGGATGCCACATGACTACTGATTGTGATGAATCCAACACTGCCAAAGTTGGCTACTCATGGAAAATTTATCTCATTATGTTTAGCATGCTCTCACTCGAGTGTACACATCCATGATATGTGGATAACAATATGATTAATCAAGTTTACAGGCGATGCCGGCTTACTGAACAGTCGAATTGTTGTGAACCATTCAGACGACTGAATATAACTAGTGATTGCAATATCATACCTCTTATTCTCAGTAGGTGTTCTAGAATCACAAAAGGAAACTGTTTAGGAATTCTTACTAATCTGCACAACAAGATGCACTGATATTATTATGATTGAACAACTAAAAAACACAAGTAGTTATTATACCAAGTAAATCTGGACAATAAAATGGTGTCATATGACTACTTTAACTATTGAGCTTGAAAGATATAAGGGAACAAGTATAAAGTTATTTGAAAGAGACAAATGTCTTGATTTAAAGAGTAATGTTATCGTTCTCAGATAAAGTACACAGTCTGTAGAGGTTGATCGTCTTAACAAACTCTTTCTGATAGTTACAACAGAAAAGGAAGTTTAATGCAAACAGTTTACTCTTCAAAAATATTTTTAAGAAGAAGAATTATATGAACATCTGATGAGAGATTGGCTTTAGAAAAGAGGATAACAGCTAGATAATTATTGTTTTTAAAAGAGTTCAATCTACACAAAACTGTTTCATGTTACGAAACGCCTCTGTTTTTCTATGATTTCATACCACTTAACCAAGCTCTAGGTTTTCAAAATCCTTTCTATTTGAAGAATGCTTCAGCTGTTTGGAACGGATATTTTTCTATGGTAATGACATTAAGAATACTAGTGTTATTGTGATTCCTGACTTCGAAGAGACCCTAATGCTTGCTGAAGAGAGTCGTTCAAAAATGCTTTTAAAAACAACAAGATCCTATTATATTAAGAAAGAAAGTTAATACTACACCATAGTCGATTTTATGCTGTTCTTAACAACTTTTCTCAAGATTTTGAAAACCGATTTGTTCCACAATCTGATTTATCTGCTGTACAAGCATTTCTGGTCTCAGAATTTTTGATACTCTTCAGATCCACTCCTTCTAGTAGACCCATCCAAAGTTGAAGACCGGTTCCAAAAGAACTTCCCTAAAGTTCAAACATGGTTAATACGAGTTTGAAGAAACTTCTTAAACCACCATCTTGCTGGTTTTGACGTGGTTGTCAAAGAAATAACCACGGCCACAGCTATCACTGAAGGCTCGTGGGGGGTTTGAACATACAAAAGCTTGTTTTAGGGATGAAATAATTCCATTTGTAAACGCTCTGAAGGATTTATTTAATACATTCGATCAATTTTTGATTGATGAACTTTCTGAAGTCCAAAATGTCTTTCATCAAAATGGAACTAGGCTGTGGAACAACATCTTTAGAGTCAAACTTTGAGTTTAAAATGAATAAGCTTTGAACCAATATAGAAAACTCTTGGAACAATGTTCATTAACAAAAGATATTGTGAACATAATTAGAATTCTTCTGTGGATAATGCCTTCTGTGAATGTGCATAAATGTGAAAAGTGTCTCAAACTTAAGACTAAGCTTCTCAATAAAAAGGATTTCGTTGAAAAAGAGATTTAAGATAAACTATTCAGAAGTCATTTAACACCTTGACAAAACCTTGCATCACTTTAGAAGTTTGGATCTCAAACTTATAAGGTAATTTTTCAACGGGGGACATCTGTTTCAAATCAAAGTGCTCCAAGTTTTGATCAATATTTTGAATTCAATGAATTTGAAGGCTCCAGTCCCAAGAGAAAGACATGGTCATAAAGAAGTTGAAAGAGAGGAAGAATGAAATCTTAGTTGGAAAATGAATGAGGGAAAGAATTAAAAAGGACTTGTAAGGAGATTGAAACAATAAATATTGAATTGGATCATAGGGTGTCAAAGCTTATTGCTGAGAATGAGCATTTGAAACATACTTATAAGCAACTGTATAACTCAATTAAACCAGCACATATTCGATCAAAAGAACAATGTGATGATTTCAATCTAAAGTCTGTGGAAATCTCTGATTTAAATGCTAGTCTTCAGAAAAAAGTTTTGGTAATTACAGCTCTCAAGGATGATTTAAGGAAACTTAAAGGAAAGTCTAAATTGATGACGCTGTTACGAAAACACACTATCGATCCAGAGACGGTAAGAATTGTGTGGAACCACATAACCCTAAATTGATTGAATTAAAATGACAGCTCACTCTGCTTTATTAAGCACACTCACAAAAAGAAGTTGCTAGTTCTTAGGAGAATCTAGTTGAACATGTTAAATCCAATTTATCCCTCTCTAGCATCATTCATTAGGAATTCTGCTGTGGGTTATACTAAACTAATTCAGGGAGTTGCTTAACAAACATCAGTTAAACCTGCCCTAGTATCAACAATCTTTGTGTTGAAAAATTAGTTGGCTGTCACCCCACAGAACAAGACAAGAAACAAAAAGTGTTAGATTCATTGAGCCGTCAATCCTCAGTGATAACAACAAAACACAAAACAACTTCTTCATCAAACCTAGTTTCTAACAAACCTATGATGTCTTCTACAGGAGTAAACTGGTCTAATAGTGCTAGCGGATCACAGCCTTTAGGCAATACAAAGAAAGATAAGATTCAACGAACACCAAGTAGTACTACGAAGAATAAAGTAGAAGCCTACCCTAAGAGAACAGTAATAAACTATTTTTCCCGCTTCTTTTTTAACTATAAGGGTGAGGGTTTGACTGGCTTATTTTTGGGTTTTGACTTTGGGCCAAGGTAAAAGAAAATAGGCCATAGGTTATAAGTTTGGTCTTGGACTTATGGTTTCGGTTATAAAGAGATAACGGGTGTTAATAAGGAAATTAACGACCGTTAGGGTTTAGGGCTTGATTTTTGAACTTTGGTATATTTAAAGGGGTTGTTTAGGGAAATTTTGGATTTTGTCTTTTTGCGTTGACCATGTTTGACTGAAGGTTGACTTGAGTTGACATTTGATAGCATTCTCATGGCTCTTTGCGTGCTCTTCCGTTCCCGTGTCCGTGTTTGTCCGGATTTGACCGTTCTCTTGTGATTTTTGCAATATCCGTACCTACACAATCACAAAGACAAAACAAGCAATATACAAGCATTTAAAGCACAATTTTGTCTTTTCAGGGCCATTTTTGATGTAAAAAGGATATGTGTTTTCACACATATCACTACTTTTAAAACTATATAAAAAACGAAAGAAAAAGATATCTCTATGCGTTGCATTAATGCCGCTTTTATATCCACAAGCCTCTCTCATTAAAGAGCCTCATCATCGCCTTTATTGCCTTCGGGATCCACAATCCTATGATGACAGCTCACACATTTTTGATCCACCAACAACAAACTGCCACGTGCCCTTTGTTTTGCGTTCATTCAACGCATATCCTTTCCTCAGTTAGATTAAATTTGCAAAATTAATTTGAGAGATATAACTCCTTCCTGCCACGTGGCCTTTTCTTATTCGTTGTCCCAAAAATAGTGCTCGGTCACATGACCCTTGGTGGAATTAATTTACCCTCCACATGAATTGACGTTACGTCCTTTACAAATACAGATTTTCACTTTAAACATTGGGCTTATGTTGGGCTAAAATCATAATGGGCTGGTCCGGCCCGTTAAGCGGGTTACGGGCTGGCCAACAAGATCCGAGGGCACCGTTGGACTCATTTTCTCATGCTCTTTCCATTTCCGTGCTCGGTTTTGTCTGGTTTGGCTTTGTTTTTGTCCTTTAGTGAATATCTGGTACCTGCACAACACAAATAGCAAAACAAGCATATATTCGGCATTTTATGTGCGTTTTTGGTCATTTAGGGTCGATTTATTAGGTAAAAGGTATGTGTAATTAAGCACATACTAGGAATTCAGGAAACTAAAAAGGGTGAAAGACTCCACGTATCACAAGGAAAAGATGTTGCGCAAACAAGCTGAGAAAGGTGTTCCATTACAAGTAGAGCAATCTGATTGGCTAGCAAACACAGATGAAGAGATTGATGAACAAGAATTGGAAGCACATTACAGCTTTATGGCAAAGATCCAGGAGGTTCCTACTGCAGACTCATGAACTGATACTGAGCCATTGGAACAGGTACAATACGATTCAGAATATAATGTGTTTTCCAATGAGAGACATCATTCTGAGTAACCTAAATCCATTAGTAACATATGTGTAGTAGAAAAGGTTGATAGTAATGTCATTCCTGATTCATCGGATATGTGTGATAATGATATTCAAAGTGACCAAAATGCTAAAGATGAACGCGCTGCGCTTGCCAATTTAATTGCAAATTTAAAACTTGATGTTGATGAAAATAAAAAGATTCAAAAGCAATTAAAGAAAGCAAACACA